>VOMN01072333.1:0-17102 GCA_014899125.1 Orchestia grillus | reverse complement strand
GCAGAGCAGAAGAGAGCCTTGATAACGCAAACCCGTGAGGATGTGCTCACACTTGGTTTCAGGATTTACAGTATCCTAACTCAACAGTCGGGAATAGTGACTTTTCAACTGAAGTTGGTTCAAATTAGTTACTGTTTTTGTGGCATTGGTAGTGCGTACACAATAGTTTCACAACGTAAAGAAAAAGGGTAAATTAGATATAAATTATGTTCCTCTAACAGTTGCTTCAGTTCCTCGATGCTACGTCGCAGATGGTGCCGCCTCACTTGTGATCTTGAACTGTCACATATTTTTTTCTTAGTTCTGTCAAAGGCATCAGTGTAGCACTAAGTCGCGTCATTTTCGTTACTTCGATTCTTACAACTCAATTTAGCCATGGAGGCTCAGGCTTGAAGAGACCATCACCTTCCCGAGACTTCGATTCTCCTTCACGAATACTGACTGTGGTATGATTTTCGAGGACGTGGCTTGATTCTTCGTGAGGGCAGGCTTTTCAACTCAACCGAGTCGAGGAAGCAACAGCAGCTCTCACCTAAAAGTACGCTAGTAGGTAGTTATCGAATTTGCTTATCAGCAGGTACGAGTTTATTGAATTTCAAATAATTTCCCCACGTAAATTTGGAACGATTAAGTAAAGAGGAAAAAATAAAAGACCTGTGAAAGGAGAGTGTCATGGAATCAACATACGCTCCACATTTTTACACAAAGACAATGTACATTTATTTAGTTGTTTTGAAAAGAAAGATGTTAATTTACAACATATTACTAAAGAATTAAATTTGTTTACATCCTTCATCGAAGGAATTTTGAATTGAATGATATACAACACATAGGATGTACCTGAATGAACACAATTTCAAAACAAATCAAAATCAAATGTATTTCTCAGCGCAAATTAAATACATACATGTAACAGAAAAAAGCAGGCTGATCACGACATCCAATGAATCTCTGGAGAGCTACACCATTCCATTCGCCGGCTCTAACCAAATGTGAAGTAACGCAAAGAACGATTAGGATTGCAATTCGTTGCATTTGAATTTGTTAACTCCAGCTGCTCTTCCTGTCGTAATGTGTTTCGATTAAGAAGTTCCAATACTCTGACGTGAGATTACTTGATCAATTTGGGAATGTTTTTTTAAAACGTTCAACAGATCACAAAAGTCTCAAGCAGTAAACAAACTCGCCAAAGATAAATAAGATTAAAAATTTCTTACGAAACCCATGTATCAAGACAAGTTTATTAAAATTATCTTTTTGATAATCAGCAAACACATATGCTGAAGAATATTACTCTACAAGCACATCAACTGCCAGTTCGACTACATTTTAAGGTGTACTTCGAACAAGGCAATAAACCATTGCCCCTCTGACGTCACATCGCGCTAGTATGATGAATTGGTGTACTTCAGATGAGATTATGACGCATTATTACCTTCTTGATTCCAGAGTAACGGAAGCTGGAACAAGTATCCCGGCTATCCGAAATTTTTACTCTATAAAAAGTGGTCTTGACGTTAATTAGCATGTGATTTCCAATAAATACAGGTTAATGAAAGGTAAATGCAGAGTTTATTAAATTTTCAACCCAAAATCAGTCAATTTCACGAGGGACATCTTGAAAAAACACTTGTTCGGGTATTTTTTCGTGAATCCATTACTAGCGATCAAGTAATGGACTAGCGCTTGATCAGCAGTTCTTTGTACACAAAGCCCTTATTTATATTGAAGTGAAACGTAATCTAGGATTTGCAGCAGAAGCAGAAAAATTTATGAGTTAATGACAAAGGATGAAATAATTCCCAGACCATCAAGGTGTTCATAAATATGTGTATTAAGGCCAGTATTGAAGAAAATAATGTGAGAAGCACGGTAAGCAATTGACATACAGTAGGTTAATAGTGCGGGAGGAGGCTATCAAAGACAGCGACAAACCGGGTTGAACACCACATTTAACATGGCATAAACGTACCCCCTTCCAAGAAGAGCTCGTTGAAGTACTAGACTGAGTCACCAAATGCAGTTTAATGGTTTATAGACACACAACCCAGTACGCGAGAAATGGACTGTTTCTCATCAATAAGAGCTAATTTTATTTCAAAGGATAAAGGGTCCTGAATTCTTTGAGAACATACATTTCGCAATTTAGCTCGAGTAAAAAACGTTAGCTTATACACATTACCCAGAAACTAAGACTTAACACATATATACAGCATTCAATTATAGCACTTGCTGACTCATAAAAGTTAGTCATTTTTTAAGAAATTCAGGGTTTCAAGTGCATTCCAGAGACGCTTTCAAACACATATTTTTATATTAAACAAAAACAAAATGAATACGTCATCCATATTTGGAAGACTTCGCGTAGTGTAGGCTGGACGAGCGAGCATCATGAAAAATTTTTCATAGTGAACTTGAACAAATCAAACACATGGTAAACCTAAGGGTAAGTGAAACATGTCCTCAGCCACTTCTGGGTGGTTAACGCTTATGTCAAAGATTTGTGTATCCGTACTTCGTAAATAAGTAAACATAGCAGTCATTTAATTCACTAACAGTTCGCACATCTTAATACGAAACACTGACCTCAATTGAAACAGGCTTCCGCTGAGTTTTATGAATATTTTCCTGACACTTTTGCTTTGATAGAATTCTCCAATTACCTACATCTACAAAAACTGAGTAAGGCAGCAACTTTAAACAAGCGAAAGCACTCTCACAAAAAGCAAATCAGATGAAACTAAGATTTCATCTTAAACCTGACTGTAATACTCAACTAATTTTCGAGTGCTGATTCATAAGGTAATGAAAGTTGCAGCTGAAATATGATTAATTTCAAGCAGGCAAGGAAATAAGGGAACATGAAATGTCATGCCCCTACTCATGCAGGAAGCGAGCAGGAAGCGAGCAGGAAGCGAGCACCATACGCCTACGAAAAAAGAGACGCCCTTCACCATGAATTGGAGGTGAGGGGAGCCCTGCCCACTATCGCTTCTCGCACTACAGTCATGGCAGGAGATAAGCATTTCTCTTATTTAGGTACTTCTAGTCGTAATAATGAGGAGAGTCTATTGTGCCCATGACTTAGTGAACGAATATAAAAAGAAACTAGCTGAACACTCAACGATTAGCCAAATTTAAAACTAACATTAAACTTGTGAAAAGCAAATGAATCAGAACACAATAAAATCGAGCTACGTATTTTCGGAGCTTTCCTTAGATTTTGCAGTCTGTTTTTTTAAAGCTTAGGAAAATATCTTATGATTTGACAACCCCTTCCATGATGCAGCCATTTAAATAACAAGTAATGGGAATTTCAGTCATGGTTTCTTTATATAGATCAGCTCAAAAAAACTTATACGATCTAAACTACAATCAACCGCAAATTTTTACTGACCAATAATAGAGCTGGGAAAGATCTGAAAATGAGTAAGAAGGTTCTCAACAACGCCGATTTATTTTACGTTATAAAGAGTAGGCCAAAATAATTTAATTAATTGTGTAACAGAAAGTGGACCAAACAATGTGACCAATTTTGTCACCAAAGTTAAGAGGCTCAATTTTTTCAAGTCCATTGATAATATAACTTCACCCATAGATTTTCCTCAAGGTTTCCCTACTGGAACACTATAGACGGCAACACTCTTAAAGACAACCAAGAGCCCATTATCAAAGAAGGAAAGAAAATGAAAGAGTGACTTTTAAAAGGTCTCACGAACATTTGGACGTCTCTACTTTCAATGAAATGATAATAGAAGAATTACAACAGGAATGTTACTAAAAATTATTTTTCGGAATGGACAATATTTATAATAAATTATGTTTCTTAATGAGCGATATTTGTTTGTCTTTCCTCACCTAAAAGCTCAGCGTAAGACGGAAAATAAGCAGAAAACCTTCACCTCGTAAAAATTAGTAAAAAATGGTTCCTACTCTGAACACTACAGTGTCTAAAGTAATTGATGGTAAATGAAACGCTTAAAACCGCATAACAAAATTTAAAAATTTGCGTACAATAAGACTAAGCTCAATCTCGACGGTTAATAGTTTTTGAGTTGTCTATATTAAAAATAGGTAACATTTAGCCCTCCCAGTGTTAAGCAGCAGACGACCGGAGCCGGCCAGATGGCTCTCAAGTCCCGCGTGACTGTGCCCTCGAGTTCAACTAATACAGCGAGATAATGATACAGAGTAACACCAATTTGTTTTGGTCTCTGACAGGTCTAAGTGAACAGCTTCATTATATGAGGCAAATCCACGTGTAAAACTTTGATATGGTAATGGAATGCTTTCGTTCGCACAAAAAGGTCCAGGGATGCCAACACAGATGGAACTGCTGGATTAAAGAAAAAATTTTCAAGGGTCAGAATCCATCCCTAAGGGATAGCGTCAATTTGTAGAAAAGTTGAGAATTCACTAGCTAGGGCACTAAGAGAATAGGTATAATTGAGAATGAATTCACGCATTGGTGTAGCAAAAACCTAATTAATAGTCATAATCTTTCATACTAAAAATTATCAAATTCTCTAGAAAATTTTTGAGAACATATGGCAGTATTGCAACAATTTAGTTGTCACTCTAGATAAGCTCTATTTGCTTCCGCTTGTCAGTGAACACCAATGGACATAATGAACACCGTTGAACACATCAGAAATGAAAGTAATTGGTTGCTCAATATTCTAGAGCACAGCGCAGATGCAAAGTAAAATAACTGACTAAAAAGGTGAAAAAGCGTTACTGAAGAGTCCATTTTTTATCAATTGCAAGAAGACGAAGCTCAGTAGAGGGGCGGCCGAAGCATAAGCCCGAGGGAGTAGAGCTGCCCCCGTCATATTTCTTATGCTTCAGAATCCATTTCTTTCAGGTCTGCCTCTTTCTCTTCAGGCGAACGAAGATCGATGGCGAATTTCTTAGGCTTTATTGACTTCTCCTTTATCTGGAATTGGAAAAAAAAAATTAAACATGATATTTCGTGTACGTGTAACACAGAACGAATTTAATTAATTTACAATATTTGATGACACCTAATATCCGCTAATTGTTCCTAAGTTTTATCGCATATTCAACTCCTGATAAAAATCTTTACGTCTTCAATATCTTCAACAACGTCGGAGCTCAGCTGATCACGCTCACGTGACTATGTTGCTTGAAATCTAATTATGTCTGCACAATCGTCCCCCGCATAGAGCGCTAGATTGGTTCCATCAAACAACTGCCTTTAAATTACTTCCCGCATAGAACGGTATCAGCTAGAGTGAGCCTCAAATAACACGGAAATATGTGAGTCATAAGAAGCAAGTACACCGGGTTATATGAAGTAAGTAAGAAGTCAGAGCGGTTGTTGCTGAAACCGATTAAAATGCGGAGAACGCCTGTATTACTTAAACTGACACTCTTTCGTCTTCGTTCCTCATTCTGATGTTAGGATGCCGCAGTGATCAAATCCAGGAAATATAACTACAAGGCACCTCCATCAAAATTTTGACCCTGCGTATCCCGCTCACCTGAGGCACGTAATGGATACTCCTTGGAACTATCATGTTGTCTCACAATATAGATTTAAGATTTTTTTACTGATGTTTTGACCTCAAACCGGCAGCAATATTATGGCAAGAGTAATGATTTCTATTCACAAAGGAATCCGTATCGATAAGCTAGTCATTCCCTTTTGAAATGATAGGATTTCAGCGGCAATGAAAATATCACTTGGATTTCAGAATTTCTAAAACTCATTCCGTTTACTCCAATGCTGTAGAACGCACGCTTACAAGTTAAAATTTCCCAAACGTCAGTAATGATTAGTAGTATGTATTACAACGATTAAGGGGTGAGAAAAGGGCATATATGGTACAATGAGTAAAACATATATGTACTTACTGACTTAACAATTGACTGAAGAGGAACGGAGCTACTAGCCACATCGTTATAAAGCTTTCATTCACCACGAGAAACTACTTTGAATGGTAATTGTTTAGAAAAATATGACTAACGCTTCCTGACAAATAGATAAAGAATATCATATTGTAACCTAATACAAATAGATTCAAAAATAAATAATTCATGAATAGTACTTTGGTAGCAAAATTACGAGAGATGCAGGAACTCCAAATGATTCAAGTCACATCCATGACAAAAAATGAAGCGTGCTTTGATTTTTATTATTCAAACAAAGCAAACTACGCACAGAGCATATATAGTAGTTCCCATCTAGCCTCGTGGTCTACTTTCATCGCAGTGGAACTTATTTTAATGTTTTATTTGCGATAAAACACATTGATACCCACTTGGAAAATTCCAAAGCTCACTGTACGTTACGGGACATTCGTTTGTGATAGTAGCTACAACACACAATATGAAGAAACTGATATTTGAACTTGGTGCTTCAGTGAAGCCAAACGCTTAAGTGAAGCAAAGTTTTTTTACACATTAAGATTATTAAGCAATCCAATTTAAAACTTACAACGAAACACAACCCATAAAAAGAAGTCTAGGAGCAGTCTGGTTACGGTTCTTGTGTAGTAAAAAGTGAACGTTCAGTTCCTCAACGGTGGTGCAGTGATGATCCGAAACCATAACTGACAACAATATTCCACGACTTAGCAAATAATTATGTCAATGTTTCTAATTTGTGAATTAAGAAAGGTTAATGGCTAAACTGATATTTACCAGGGTTTCTGGGAACATTACTCTTGCCCTGCAACGCCGTGGTTCAGAGGAAAAGCGGAACTCTAAGCAAAGACTACAATAAATTAAAAATTTTGATACTTGAAATTCCCTGAATGCTTGAAGTAAGGAGAGGCCTTCTTTTTATATTTTGGCCTTCTTTTTATAGGTATCATCGATTTCTTCATACACTCGGATATTCAGGTAACAAAAAAAGCGCCCAAGTTTTTCTGGAATCAAAATATTATTCATTTTTAATGATTTTACGACTTTTGCTGTCAAAACACGTCCGCAAAATTTTTTTTAGGGCTACACCCAAACCACGATTGACATTTGTTGAGGCGTGGTGCATATCTAGGGCGCCAGGTCTTGGAACGTCGCTGCATGACAATCGAGCAGCTCTAAATTTACCTCAACCTAAATAACTCCAGTATTATTTCGTGTGACACAGAAGTCATGTCAACTGTTTTCTCTCTGATGATTAGACACTGACATCGTCTGAAATGAATTCAGTTGAGTCAACACTAGCGATGTAAAACGTTTTATCGGCAGATAAATTGAAGACATCAACAGTATAAATTCCATTGAAGAATTCAGTTTTTCAATTCTCATTCACCCCTTATCAATAGATGCATAGTAATTTAATAATTTTTGAGAGAAAAAACAATAATTTCTATTCATCTTTAATTCCTCTAAGTTGTTGAAGTTTAAAAGTGTAAAACATACAGCCCGCACTCAAAACAAGTGAACGACAATACAAATTTAGACAACTTTGGCTTTTTGAGATATTTACCCCTTGCATAGCTTTCTTTCCGACGAAACCACTGAGTTAAAGTACCAAAAAGTACTCCTATCATTATTGATAGCAACTATTCCAAATCATTTTCTTATGTACATGAAAATAACAGAACATTTGTAATTAGTTACTGTATTTTTCCACACTTACAGAACTTGCTACAATACGCAATACCTTGACACTGAAAGCGAATTAGCGACATAAGGATTTTGCTGGAGGTAAATGTGTTTTTAAAATCCTAAAACGTGTTTTACGAGTGTAGAAAAGGTTTATAAGAAGGTTCGGAGGTTTTACAAAGAGACAAAATACATATAAATTGAAACTTAACAAACCGCCTAAACCAATGTTGTTTCGACTGTCCAGATTTTAACTTATCGCAGAGGTTTATGGAACGTAACACTCGCGACAGTCGATACCTACTACTGTATACCTACTAATGATTCCTTACTTGTGATTCGAAACAATTTCAAGAATAACAAAACGCTGTTAAAAAGATTTGATATATTAGCAGCTGTATCTGAATATTAACTGCTAAGCTGAAGATAAAACTACAGAAAACAGCTTATCATGTATCTCCGTGTTAAACTTTGACACTTCAATATCACTGCAAGCCCAAGTTTTGAAATGAGAGACGGAAAATACAAATTTGTATAAAATCTCATGAGGCCACGATAAACTTCGAGTCTCCTGACCTAAAAAAACAAAGGCTTTTCCATAAATTGATATCAAGGAGTGAAATTCGAAATTCTCATAAATGAGCTGTGTTAGATAAGCAATAAAATAAACGAGATTAGAGCATCAATACATGCTAGCTAAATAGTTTGAAATAAGACAAAAAGCGTGATGCTCTTAATGTTTTCTCGATCGGTGGCGCAAAATTTTAAAGCAGTGTAGTAACGATTGTGATACGGGCAGTAACTCATAGAACCTCACCTGTTTAGAGAACTGTTGGAAGGCCTGGGCGAGAGCGAAAGTGAGGTGGCGCGCGCTGTGGCGGGAGTCGCACACGAAGGCGTGGCAGTGGAAGGGATGTTGCGTGGTGATGGTTGCGGAACTCTCCTGCACCACAATCATCGCGAACACTCGTGTGTACACCAAGTCCTGCACGCCGTAGCTGCACGAATGAGATATTGCTGACACTAGTGCGTGGTAGGTATTTTACACTTATAACAGGGCTCGAAGTAAACTCATACATGGAACTATATCAAAGATGTTTCGAGATCAAATTTATTTGGTTGAAACCTGAGGCTTATTCATTGAGTGGGTATGAGTACAAAGAAGTACTAGCAGTGAGACGATAGTAACCTAAGAACTTTTGGATGAATTTTCTACGTCGGAACATTTGTGATTGAAAAGTTTCACACACTAAGTTGATGATTTATTTAATATTTTTACTCTTCATTTACATTTGAGCCTCCTCTGAGCTTACATGCACTTGGTCTATAAATTTAAGTAATACAAATTTAGTTGATTTTTTATGATCGGTAAAGGAAAAGATACCGGAAGATTCCGATGAACTGCTTAACTAAACTGCGAAAGGTGAATACAAATCTAATAGTGTCACCATAGAGCAATTCTTCCAATATCTCCAAAGTTGAAATGAAATGGTGCACCCCTGTAGTGTCATCAAAATTTTAATAAAGCCAATCCTACGATGAATATTTACTCACCTAATTACTTCAATGGGATAGAATCCTCCGTCAAAATCTTTGTTCAGATTTTTAGGCATTTCGGTGACGTTGACTCCCTTTTCAGAAACTACGAGTTTCAAAAAAGGAAGAGTCTCGCTTACTTTAATTTCTTTCGCACTCGCCACCATCTCGTCAACGGGTCTTCTTGTGTGCTGGGGACAAAATGAAAAGTATTATTATTCCAAACAAAATATACACGAGCTTTGCTTCTCTTCTGTATTGTTATTCCGTTTTAATATTTATTTAACACGATGTTAGACTGGAAAACTTGGTCTTTTAGCAGTTGATCAGTATAGAAAAGACGTTCAAACAATGGATGAGGCTGCAGAGCGCTGCAGTGATGAAATCCTGTCTCCTTATAGTTGTTGAAATCTGCGATTTTCTCATATATCACAAAACTTGTAATATGGTTTTAGAGCAACATTGAAATTCATAAATAATACGGGATTCTATTATATATAGTTAAAGTTAAAAGCAACGACTTCACATCTTTTCCCATTTGTTTTAAAGCAGTACGTTCTACTTATTCAGTACTAAGGTGGAAAAAGGCAGTGTTTACACATTTTGTTCGTGATACATGTATTGTTTGTTTAATGTCGAACACAGACGATAACTTTTCCCAATTGTAAACAAAAGTCTTTTTAACACGATTGCATCAATGTCAGACTTTTACACCCTTTTATATAATTGAAATACAGTTTTCGGTACATCGTTTACTTTTTAGTCCTTTCTAACTTTTTGTGGCTTAGGAAAGGAACGACCAGTCCGCGCACAACGGAACGAGGGAAGTAGTAGACCGAATACTAGAGGACGAATGGCGTTATTGAGACCTTGCACCTAGCTCCAAATGAGTGATGTGGCGGACTCAGTTTTGAGACAGTGGTGTTCTGGTACGACGTGCACTGCACGCCGGGTGTAACGGTAGATGGACACCATTGCTACGAAGACTTCGAGTACCATGCAACGATTATAATATTTTAACCCGAAAAGGGGCACTTTATTTTTGAAAGAGCAAAATATTGAGCGGTTTGGAAAGATTAATATCTGCTTTGGGGTGAGTAGAATTCCAGCTGATTGATGAGATGCTTGTGTTGTTCTTCTATACATGTACAACGATAAAGGGGATATGTATACTTATTGAAATGCGAGAGGTATTAGTTTGCTGAGTGTAATGGGTCAGTTGTACGGCAGAATTTTAGTTGATAGGTTGACAAGGGGTACTGAAGGTGCAATTGGAGAAGATCGCAGGAGAAGGGGAAATTGAAGAAGGTTTTAGAATAGGTAGAGGTTGTATAGATTAGATCTCTGCAGTGCGACAGGCGTGTGAAAAGTACTTAAGTATTTTGTGCGTTTATGGATTTAGAGAAGGCGGTTGACGAGAGTGAATAGAAAAGCGTCCTGAAATACATAGAGCCTGCTCTGTATTGGGGGAAAGCTTCTAAAGGCCCATAAGAGTTTTTATGTGAATAGCGCAGCTAATGTTCGAGTGGGTAACGAGGCGAGGGAGTGGTTTGACGCGCATATATGGGCTTGAGGCGGAGGTGTGTGCTGTCGCCATGGTTGTTCAATGCGTAGATGGGGGGTAATAAGGAGAGTAAACGTGAGGACTCCAGGGAAGGGGTGGGCCCTTGTAGGAGTGGAAGGAAAAATATATGAGGTAAGTCACTTTCTGTTTACGAATGATGCTGCCTCGAGAGCTTATTCGAAGGAGAAATGGAAAAAGACCTGTGAGTTTTGAAAGGTGCATGACAGGGGGAAGCTGAAGGTAAACGTGAGTAAAAGTGAAGTGATGAGGTGTACGAAAGATGGAAATGTAAGGAGACTGAATGGTAGCTTAAATGGACAAGGGCTGGAGGAAGGAAGGGAGTTTAAATACCTCAGGGCAAGTGTGCATGCATGTGGCAGGAACGAAGGTGATCAAACCTGTAGATTGGGGAAATGTTATCAAGTACGGAGACGATTAAGAGGGGTGTTTGAAGTGCAGAAGTTTGAGTATAAAAGTTAAAAGAAGTCATTTTGAACATGAGAGCAAGGAAAGCCGCTTGCAAGCTTATCATATTTTATTGACTAGAATTATTATCGTTCTGAAATGGAAATTGAACGTTTTGACCATAAAGGCCATTTTCAACATCAGGAACGTTGTAAACATTTTCTTGGTAAGAAATTATCATATGGAGGAAATTAAAACTAAGTCAATTGAGGTAGGAAAGCAGACGTGTATCATTTAAAACGGGTTTGTGTGATAAAATATACAAATATTCTAAAATACTAAAATTGATGGTGCCATGTGTGGAAGAAATCCTTTTAAAATCTTATAAGATTACAGGAATATCATTATCAACGTAAGTACGGACAGCAGAGTGGGGCGGAGTTGAAAAAGGATGGATTGTGAAGAAATTCCTTCGAACATGCTCAGTCACCTCACGAACACGGAGAGCTCTAGTAACAGAACTTCACGTATTCCGACGCACATTGCGCGCAGCTGTTTATATATCACAGACGGAAGAATGTCATTAAGAAGTGCATCTTTGAAATTGATGACTGAACCTATCTTGAATTTATTTATAGAAATGACTTCGAAATCTATTTGAGGGAAATATTTCGATAAAGGGGATATTAAATCTTTTTAAGCTTCTGAGACTGAGAGCCAAAAATTGTAACTGAAAGAAAAACTAATTATTTGTCCCCTTAGTGGAAGTAGAGGTTCTATAATACTCGTCATTCAAAAAGTTTGTGATACAGGTTATACGATCAATCTTCAAGGAATGCCACTGTTCCTAAAATGAAAATTTGAAACCTCACGTTCATTATGCAGTGTATAAAAATTGAAACAAATGCTATAGGCTCCAGTTAGTAAAGCTAGAATGCTAGCAATTTTAAACCGAAACGCACGAAAGCTAAAAAAAGCTTACGCCAAGTCCGTAAAGTTGATTTCCAGTAAGCAAAGCTAAAAAAACCGTCATCCTGTCAAGTAATTAGGGAATCTAAACACAGCAAAGAACTGTTTCTTCCCAGATTCACGGTGAATTTCATGTAATTGTGCTGAGAGTTCAATTAATTTAAAAACATAATACATCACGAAATAATAAAAAAAGTATCGTAGACATATCGTCCATGGAACACAGGTTTAAACTTACGGGGACTCATCTAACCATCGTTTTTCGTAAAAATACATCGAAATATTTGCAAACGTTGGGCAAAGAGACAATCCCACATTCATTCCCGAGTATAAAATAAGAATGCTGAATGTTGTAAAGGTGTTTTGAAAAGCGATCTACTTATACCAATAACTAAATTTAAGTTGGTAAACAAATAATTGAGGCAAATGTTCACTGCTGTTTGTACCCTTAATAAGAAATGTCGTCTTCCAATCTGCTCGGAAGGATGTAAAAAACTTTCTTCCACACCTGGCATCATCGATTTACGTATTTTAGAATCTTTGTACATTTTAACAGACAAACCCGTTTTGAATAACACCCGTCTGCATTCTAATTAGAACATTAGAATTGGCCTAATTTTTAATTTTCCCGATACGGTAATCATCAGTATAATAGTTTTTTGTATTCTGTTCCAGATGGTGAAAATAGCCTTTATGGTTGAAATGTTCATTTTCCTTTTTAGTACGATAATAATTCTAGGTAATAAAGATGATAAGCTTGCTAGCGGCTTCCGTAGCTCTTGTGTTCAAAATAAAACTTCGCAATAGGTCAAACATTATTATTACTCAAGAGGAGTCTGTACGAAAGTGTTGCAGTTCCAACGGTGTTGTACGACGCGGAAACAAGGGGACTCAGGGTGAAAGAAACGAGAAAGTGAACGTGTTGAAGATAAGATACTCGAGAGGCATTCCCGGTGTTGCATGAATGAATGATTAAGAAATGAAGAGGTACGTAGAAGAACAGGTGTTGTTAGAGAGCTAGGTAGTACAGCTGATCAAACGGTGATACGGTGACTTGGAGATATGGGTACAATGGATAAACAACAGGTAGTAAAGAGAATAAGAGAGTCAAACGCCGCTGGAAGAGGGACGAGAGATAGGCCCATACTGTTTGCTAGATGGAGTAAAAGGTGTGTTTATATGTAACAATATGTCTGTAGAGAAGGCGAGGCTGCTTCCAAGATATATGTAGGAGTGAGGGGAGGAAGGTTGTGAACGATTGGGGTTAGACTCAGCTCTGATGGGCAGGACCACCTTCGCTGCGTGCCCTCGTCGGGCCACGGCTCCTCTTGGGCCCCCGGGGAGGTGGCGGGGTTTGGGACAGGACCAACAATGGCGTTGTAAGAGTGATATCGGTTCCGGTGGGGTCTCATGGCAAGAGCTCGCAAGGGTGTCATCCATCACTAGCAGTCAGATGGTATTGGGCCTCGGCATTTTACGATTAATATTTAGAATTACCAACAAACCAGAAATGAGTAATGACCAAAGTTCTATGAGATTACTTATAACCCAACTTTTTTATAAACCTAGCATTTTAGTGATAGTAGGTTTTGATACTTAGATTAGCTTATTTTTGTATTCGTATCTTAGTACTCTTGTATTTCCCCGTTTTGATTTGTTACTTCTTTTTTATCTTTTCAGCACTGATAATGGAATGAAAATATTACGAAACGTCTGCAATTAAAAATGCTTATCATATCGTTGGTTCTTTTTCTCATACTGTAAGTATGAAATTAAACTAGAGTATTTCTAATGACTATAATTGAAACAATTTAATGCTTTACAGCGGTCCTTACAGGGTCAACATAGACAGATTAACACCAGATGCGCGTTATGGTAGACGGCACCAGGAGACAAGACGCACCGCTTTGATCTGATATCAGTCGGTGGCGAGATGCAGCCCGAAATGGCTGATAACAGAAGTACTTATTTATCAGAAGGCAATCTCTTAAGCTTCTGAGAAACCTAAGATGAGCCATGCACTTCAGAAATATAACCACTAGTATTATTTCGAGGCTTGAACTATTAAAAAAACCTTTATTAATTCCAACACGTTTTACCGTTGGGTTTTCAATGCCTTACACCTAATAGCATGGTGAGGGATGTGAGGAATGTGCGGTTTAAACTTCTTTTTCCAAGGGAAGTACTTCCTGCTTACGTGAAAATGCCTCGTCTGAACCGAGGATCGAATCCAGGTCTTCTCGGTTACGAGGCCATCACGCTACCAGTACGCTATGGAGCCCATCAAAAAGATGGCAACAGAATTTTTTGAGGCAATAGATAATCGAATAAAATGCATTGATTAAGTTTTGTTTATTACCAAATATACAAATTTTAAAAAACAACGAGCGAAACAATTGTAAGTCCGTCAGTTCAACGAGCCAATGTAAATAAGAATCAGGATAGTATTTACACTAACTTACAGTAGTTAAAACTATCAAATTTTTAAATGGATCAGTTTAGTGCTTCCTCTAAAAATCTAAGAGCCCAGCACTGGCAAACCCGTCATCTTTTAGCACTTCTAACAATTGAAAGATTATATAGGAAAAATGGGAACTTCCATGATCTAGTGCTTTAAATATCGAATTAAAATTTCAGTTGTAATTTGAAACGATTTTCACGATGGAAGATCTGAATTTTTCGCCTGAAACTAGCAGTGGCATGTCGAACTTTTTCCTTTCTGTTCTCGATACTTGAAATTGAATTATTGTTCCGTTATAAATGTGCACATGAATAAAATGCGAAAGAAAAAGGTTCAACGCGCTTTTACTAGCTACAGATGAATGGTTTAGAGCTGTGCTCGAAGGCATGGACCCAATTTTGATGCAGAAATTTAATTTTTGAGAATTTGAAAGAATGAAACCACGGAAGCTCCTTTTTTTAATGTATTTCTTCAACTAAGAGTTAAAAATGTTCCATGATAATTGATAGGGATTTCATTAATAATTTAAATTGTTAAAATAATCATAAACACAGCGACATTTAAAGAATGCTTCTATAATTCGAAGAAAGTTTTTTCGTCATGAGGGGTGTGAACATCTAGCAGGTATTTTATCAATAAGTTTTTCAAATTTGCTATTTTGAGTTAACATCACAGAGTTTTGACAATTCATGCCTTCACCATCCTGAAATCCTTTGCTAATTAGCTGGCTCTGAAGTTATATTAAGAAAATACACGTTTTTCACAATGATTAAATGATGTTTCCACAAACCAAGTCCTAATTTAGAAAATGTATCTCTTGTGTAAAATTAAATTTAAAGAATAACCCGACTCTCAACTATGAAAATCACAGCAAAGAACTTCAAGATAAATATTTAAGATTATGTCGCAGAATCGGAGTCGGGGTCGAAATCATAGCGGGTTCGATGTTTTTGATGGAGTCGGAAGTTTTCAATCAACTCAGACTCCTAAAGTTCAAGTCGACATTTTTGTCGTTATATTCGTGCAATTGTGTATTTCACAGTCTTTACACGCACATTGCTGAGCACAGAGGGGTGTACTCCGGCACTGGCAAACCCGTCACAGCCTCACTTCACAGTAACATCAAAGGTCAAGTTGTCAGTTGTGATCACCCGGTGCACTAGACAGATTTTAAAATTTTAGCTGGATGTGATGTTGCTGTTTTTTACATGTCAGAAAGCATTTTAATTCATGTTAAGAAACCATTTTTGAATAATCACGGTGTATCTGTACATTTAAATACCTTAGGTTAGTATTGCAGTCATCCTTTCTGGTCAAATTCATAATGGCTCCGTACAAAATAGTATTACATTGTGCAGGAATTAAATTTAGATACGCTTGTGTTTTTTAAATTCTATTTTTTAGAGTAATTACTCCAATATTTTGTAATAAATTTATTTCCACCCTTACACAGATTTCTTCGCTGATGATGAGCTATGAAGTGCACAGATTTCTTCGCTGATGATGAGCTATGAAGTGCTCCAAAGTTATAAAGTCTTTAATAAGATTAAACATCTGAAACTAATATGTTTTCACCCTAGCTTATTTTTTGGTTTCCGATGCGACTCAGGCTCCATCAACGGAAATCTAATTTACCTTTTGAATCCAAAGTGGAGTCTGCTATGAGCATTGGACAAGAGCAGAGCGAAAGAGCCTGCGTAGATTTTTGTTTTGCTGCTTACGTAGCATTCAGTCACAAACTCTTCTTTTGACACTATCTTTGACTTACCTGCAACGCAAACTCACGGTTTTAGCAAGGGATAAAATTATAAAATAGCACTGGGAAATTCAACCTACTGAACCACAACTTACTTTCTTGTCCAACACAAGACCAGCTAAATGTTTCAAAACAGAAACGATAGCCATGACGAAAAAATTACAACCGCTTACAATGCAAATTCATATTATACTTACAAAATTTCCATTTGAAGCACCGAAAGAATATTTACCTTAATTCCCCAGAGACCACCAGCCTCTCGCCGGCCGAGGTACTTGACTTCAAAGGTCTGAGGGAAAGTGACCGCTATGGTTTCGTCTGATTTGATGGAAGTTTTCTCAGGATTCTCAGAAGATTTAGTAGAACCCTTTTTGTCTGTGAATAGAAAAAGTGTAAAATTTTCTTATAGAGTTACATTAGACGTACAGAAAGCTTGCCTAATAAGTGGTTGTATTTATTCTTTACTCAAATATTATAAAAGAAAAGACAGTCCCAGCATGTTCTCCTACAAAGAACATAATTAAATTAAACCCGTAATTCATCAATCCTTTTCTTGGATGTGGTTCTTCTTACTCTGATTGTACGTTGTAGAAATAACTCCTCAATTTAACCTACAAAATGAAAAGTGGAAGGCGTAAGAAGAAAATTGGGACCATCAGAACATTATATTAAAACCTTATGCACATTCGGAATGAAAAACCCTACCAAAAATTTCTCAGTAAAATTTTTTAATTTATAGAGTTACAATTGATTCACTCTATATGTGAGCCCTCAGCATCAATGACCTGCTGCAAAGCTTTCTGATGAAGCGACTGGCGTTCATTACCTAGATCGCT
>VOMN01072329.1:0-22611 GCA_014899125.1 Orchestia grillus | reverse complement strand
CAGCCATTCAAAGTTGAATATCGTTTTTTTTGGGACACACTGTATAGTAGGATTGTTCAAGAAAAATATTTGAACGACTGCAACTATCACATGCAAGTTGAAGCTTCTTAAATATCACCCTTGCTGGATGTACATTAATTCCTGTGCCATTCCAGACTTGCTTGGAACAACCTTCGTGCGGTGGCTTGGATTTGGGCGCGTTCTTACTGACGCCCGTGCAAAGAATACCTCGTTACATCCTGTTGCTGAAGCAGCTGCTCAAGTACACTGACGAGACCCACCCTGACTTCCACCACATCAACGTTTGCCTGGACAGGCTGAAGGATTTCCTCGACCGTCTCAACGAGTCCATCGAGCATTCCTTCCAGCTGGTGCACGCTACCTTCGCTGGAGGCATCATGGAACAGCCTGTCCCCATCTCCACCAGAACTGGACGCAGCAGGCAAGTTTGGCCTCAAATTTTGAGTTTTTTCATTTTCAGTGTAACGTTTGAGACGCACTTCATTCGTTGGTGATGGTGAGTTGTGGCACTTATTTCCGCGGTAATTAGATAAAAGTGGTATGCATTTGGCGAACGTTATATGTTTGACATCTTCAAACATCACTCGTGCATGTTCTTACTGTTTTTTAATAATTTTAAACATTTGTCACTTATATTTTGAAGTTCAGTAATAAATTTCGCGAAACCTCTCATAAATAGCGAACTTAAATAACATTGCCGTATGAAATATGAAAATTAACACTTCATTTGCAGGGGAGCGTAGCAACGAGGTAAAACCTTCCAATCAATTAAAATTCTATAACAATTAAAAATGAATCAGTATTTCTTACTAAGAATAAGTTACCAAGTTTAAGATTTATACGAAACCTTCATTTGAATGCCTGTGGTACTATGGACTAGATTGTGCTTTACGTCAAATGGGTTATCAGTAATTTTTTAACGGCTAATCTGAAAATATTTATGGGCTGATAGGCGATTGCTGCGCGTAAAAATCTGTCCCAAAATTTTACAAATAATTAAAATGACCCCACACCGATGGTAAGCGATCAGCTTGCGTTATAAGTGACCACTAATAATATCAGGAACAAAATTCAAGATATATTTCCGTAATAACTGCTTCTACTTTTTCTAAAAGCAGCAAATCCTTTTTGCATAGCTCCAAACAAATATTCGTACGTCTACTTTGTAAGGGAAACTTGGTGCAATATTTACCTAAATTTATCCAGTTCAAGATTCAAATTATATGTTGTAGCGAATTTCGACTGTTTAGGCCAACATTTGCTTTCTTAATTTTTTACATTTTTCAGGCATTCCGTCCATACTTTGAGGTCTGTTGTTGTGCCACTAAATAATTTATTACCACCAGGGCTACTCGGTCCCCCCGGCGGTCTCGGTCCACTGCAGAGGAGAGTCCCCCGTCGTACAGCCCCGAGCGCCTCACCAGCAGGTCTGCGGACCGTGTCCCCAATGAGGGCGGTGAGACTTGTGCCCCGAGCTCCAAATCGAGCCCTAAGAGGTCGAGCAGCATGGCAGGAGGAGGTCCAGCCAAGCAACTCGTCGTCAACAAAAGAAGACCTCAGTCCTCTGAGGCGGGAAGATCAAGGTCTCTTCCCCGTGCTGTACCCCTGAGTCCCACTGACGAGGACCCTCCAGTCAAGGAGAAGAAAAGCAAGCGTCCTGCCCGACCTCTGCCTACGGCTCGGTCAGTGGCCGACATGACGCAAGCTACTGAAGATGAACAACCCATTCCTCCTCTGTGGGATGAACTTGCCGCGAGCGAACCGTCCTTGCTCGATCAGTGCGGCAAGCCGGACGGAAGTGACACGAAAGACGAACTTCTGCAGGAAAATAACGTTAAATCAGGATCACCTGGCAACGCCAGCGCCTCCAGTGGTGAACGCTTGCCTAACTGGCAAGATGGGTCTTCGCACGAGGATGGAGTCGTGAAGAAAAAGTCAATCAAAACTTCATTGAAGAATATGTTCACTTTTAAACGAAGGTAAAAAATATTGGCTTGTCTAACCTTGGGTTAACTTCAATCGATTTCGCTGCTTTTTGTGAATACCTGGCGCCCCATTGCATTCACTTAATGAGTCTTTTTCACTTCTGCTCTATATCTGATTCATTTTTTTTAAATTATAAGATTTGTGATAACTCTACAGTTTCATTACGTTTTATTTTCCACTTTGATTTGCTTGGAAATCGCATGTATATATTGCTTGCTTCACGGTTTTTTTTTTCAAATACTTCACTTCTTTCCCCAATTGTACATTCTCCTCCATCTCCTTTTGAATTAAAGTGGAGACTGATGATCAGCCAAATATTTTAACGAAAGGGTTAAGGAACTCTGAAGTATATCATTAATTTGGGTTAGGTTGTGACGGCTATTGGTCATTTGATAACTACTTTACCACTTGGAACGCGTCTCAACATCTCCTCAGTGAAAGTGTCTATCTTGGGTGTCATGCCTGCTATAATTCCCTAATAAAATTTTATTTTTCCCGAGAAATCGCTAATATCGCATTTCATCAGCTCACTAATAGTTTTGACTATGAAGTGAAGAAACGAAGTTATGGAAATAATTCGTACACGATTTATGGCTCTGAGATATTACTCAATTTTGTTTTTGGCTTTAGAGGTAGCCGCTGTGCTCCCAAGAGGGTTTTATCAAAGGTTACCGCAACCTCGGCTCCTCACAGCTTGTCGTGAGAAGTTACTTCATTAACAGTTGTATTATCAAATCATATTATTCATTGCTACATAATTCGTACCAGATACTCCCAAGCTCTTAAGTATGGACCCGTAACCCTGCGTTTCTGTGTTAATTTGATCCTTGCACAGTAACGGGGTGGAATGCTTGTATTCTGCATATATTTTATTATACACTTTATATTTATTTGAAAACTTTTGCACAGTGTGTAAGATGTTCACCAAGTATTGTCTGGTCAAGTGACAACATTATAACGTTGTTACTCTCGGTTTCACAAATTTATTTGCCCTATATTTCAATTATTTTATAAATTGCAAAGTTCTTTTATAAATGGCATTCGAAATTGCAAAGTATCGCCATTCTTTGTTGAACAGTGATATAAAGTTAGAAATATTACGGTAATATTTCTTACAGTAGCATTAAGTTTACACTGCGATACAATTGATTGCACTACGCACCTATTTAAAAAGATAACTTTTAAACTCATTTCTTCAACTTGTCGTTCAATATTTGCAGACAAAATTTAAATATAGAAGTTAAATTATTTGGGAATAAAACATGTAGAAAATTACCTTGATAACGTTGTCACTTGACCAGTATGGCATACGAGCCCGCGCCGCTGAAGTGCTTTACTGGACGCCTCGTCGGTCGATGCTCTCGATGAACGATGTGTCAAATTTTCTCATTGTGAGTGAAATGAAAGTCTGTCTAATGGAGGCATGGAGACCAATGTTAATATCGCCTGCCTTTTTTTGTGCATCAGCCTTGTAAATGAGAGGCGGGCTGAACGCCTCGATTCGCTTGACTAATCCTCACTGTTTGGGTGCCTCTCATTAGGACTGGTGCTTCCCCTTCGGGTGTCCGTCCATCGTCCTTCCCCAACCAACACCATCACAATCACATTTACCACCCCCATGACCACCACCACCACCTCCATCACCATCATCACAACCACAAATCGCACCAACATCCCGCCAGGTGAGTCCGGAATTGAGCACATTGGCTGTTGACGGTTTTCGTGTTACATTAATCCATTAGTGCCTGAGCAAATATCGACCAGAGAGGGAGCTATCAGGGGTTTTGCTGATGTCAAAATACCTCGCACTTGTACGGCAGGCTCTAAAGTGTTGAGAGCTTAAATCACCGTTTGCTTCCAGTCGTAGGAAAGCTGAAGTTTCAATAGGAAACTCGAGCTGTAAGTATGAAATAATGAGTCCATGTAAGTCTCGTCAGTGCTCAGTAAGAAATCGCACAAGCTAGTATCCGGCAATATGTATATGAATAACATTTGTACCGTTTGAGGCAGTCAGTGCACTAAATGAAACAGAAGTCAATGCTGAATTCTGCGTGTTCTGTGAGTGCTATGGTGGCACACTTTGTCCTGTATTATATTATTTCAATTGCTTGCACACACATTTCTTTTTGATGGAATATATACACGATTCCAGAATTTACCGGAAGGTGACGGCCAATTAATCATCGATACAGGCGATAGTGATATAGCAGTTTACTGCCTAAACGTTGTTATATTTATGGTGAAGGAAACTTGCGAGAATATACTGCGTTATCATAAGTTCATCAGTTACTGTGTAACGCAGAGTAAATATAAATTTCAATAAATAACTATATTCACGTAGCCTGAAAGGCAAGTAAGGGAAATGCAGGAAGAAAAATTTGTAATAACTAGCATAAAGCCGTCACCTCTTCAGGTCATTGCCACCCACACACACACACACAGCAACCGTCGATATACATATATGTCGCAACCATAGATTCCGATATGAACATAAGCAGCCTTCTCAGGTCTTAATATTTTACCCCTTGATTTAACCTCGATGTTCTAGCCCAGCATCGAAATTAAATATAAATGTGTTTATGCGCCAAAGTTTATTATTAAAACATAATTTTGTAGACCTGCAACTGCTCGTGGGATGAGGGAAGAGAGCGACTACTGGGACCCTCACACCCAAGCCCCCCAAGACGCCGGCTCCTCGCCTGGGACCGCTCCTGTATCCCAGACAACGTCTGCAGCACAGTCTAAGCAGTCTAGGGACGTGTCCCAGCAGCTGAGAGAAGCATCCCAGCAACTAGATCCTTCCACCCAGCAGCCTCCTCAGGTAATGACATCACCAACTTTTTCTCAGTCGAACGGCCATTATCAATCGCTCGCGTCTTTGCAACCTCCCCCTTCAGTCCAGACCCCAGCTCACACCCCTCACCCGCCATCCACACCCGTGCCTGGCCAGCACTGCCTCTCTGTAGTGGGTGACTTTGTTGACGAAGATGGCAACCCGTGCTCCAACGTGTGAACTCGAACTGGTTTTGGTTCATATTTTGTTTTACAGCCAGTCTCGCGTTCCTGTCTTGTACAGGCATACAATTTAGGTGAGCAGGCACTCATGCTCACAGGAGAGAAAGTGCATCTGGATACTTACACGAAATTAGCCGTGGAGTTTGCCTTCGAAAGAGAGCAAACTTCCGGACTTCTGTGTGGTAGACTAGAATGACGGCTGCTGTTGGGATCTTTTAAGAGGTGTGCAGCTGAGGTCCGGATAGCGTATGTGATGTTTACTTTAAATAGGTGTTTATTTCCATTACTATCGTGCTTCTACTCGATGAATGAAATCTATGAAGCAATTTTAAGGTAGGCGGCTTTTTATATAAAATGATCGAATTTGTGGACTCCTAATTTGACAATGCACGGAACCGTTCAAACGAGACATATTTTCGCAAATGCTTCAACATATTTGTGGTTTTATTTTTTGAACACTGTTATTGAAATTAGAAATTGGGAGCACCCATATTAGTTTCAGGAATAGAAAAGCTAGATAATACGCATTTAATGTTAATAACGTTCAATCAAGCACAGCATAATAAAACTGTACTTCTGTATCACAAAACTTGACTGCAATATTTAAAAAGCAACCAAACTTGTATGGTTTCAATAGAGTTCAGATGTAAAGTTTGCCGATTGCAAACATCACATAAATGTTTGCTAACATGTTATCCAGAAAAATAAGATACCGGCCTTGTAGTGTAGTAACTATATATCTTACCGAAAACGTTAAGAAACGCTCTGTCAGTAATTTCCAATTTTTCCAGCTGGAAATCCGAGAATCAGATTTTTTTACTTTAAGATAAGCTCGTAGCTCTAATGGACTGTGTATATGAACAAACGAGAACTGGCAACAAACGCATGTCGTCTCTTGATATGCGCTGTATTTAAAAGTGAATATTGTTATTCTTGTACCATGTTTTGTTATTTAGTCTAAGAGAACGTGCAATATTTTGGCTTTTTGCTCTGCTTTGTACTCGTGTTTCCGTCCTAAAGCAGAACGTCGTCATGTGTGACAAGTTTGCTACACTAAAGGAGTATATATCCGGGAGTTAGACAACAAATTCAGAACACTGTATCGTCAACGCTTCTTAAATGAAAGAAGTCTGGGTTTCATAATTCCAAATGAGGGAAGTATGGGTTTCATAATTTCAAGTGAGGGAAGTCTGGGTATCATGAGCTCTAATAGTCTTACAATATTTCTGCCAAATTAAAATTTGCAGATGAAAGATTTCAGCTGGTTGGCATAAAGTTGACGTCTAGTTAGGAATGTTTTCTCAATTCGACGTCTGTATAAGTAGCATATCTGTATGCAAGATACGATATCATTTGTGCGATATACGGGGTTTCCCAGAAGTAACTGATCCTTGCGTCTGTGAGTAAACAGAATACCAAATTGCAAGGCGGAGAAGTAACTGACCCTTCTAATTTGGATACCACATTTCAATAGGACGCCTTACAATTTGGTATCCTACTTACTCATCAACGCAAGGATCTGTTACTTCTGGGACACCCTGTACATAGGAACCTTTGATGGAGAATAGTTGTTGAATGATACTGAAGTTCGAAGATATTCCTTCAAGAAAGGTTACTGTCAAAAAGCTGAAACCATGGAGCAAAACAGAAATTTGATTTTGATTTCATTCGTTCATTCCACTTAGCATTTCACACAATTTTTATTTCGACCCCAAACATTCGGCAGATGAACTTGTCGTGATTAAAAAAAGACTGAAAATGTATAAGAAAAATCCTTGATATATCCGTGATAGAAATTCTCGGATTCTTTCTTGTTATTCAATTATCAATGTATGAGATGTAAAGAATTACTGAATCAAAAACTTCCAACTAGCAAAGGGAAAACTATGGCGGACCATCAAAACGCCGGATAATTTTCTTTGGCTGTAAATATTGTACAAAATGCTTAAACGAATTTCCTTGAATATCGATTCTTAACGTTTTATTTGATCGAAAAGTTAAAATCGTAGGAATGGTTTGCTATGTCCAGGTGCCCCAAAAATATGAGAGCTCATTTTTCCTTCGCATATTTTGTCAATGCATAATTATGGATATTATTCTCGTTTACCCATACAAAGCTTGATCATTTTCTCTTATTAATCAATAAAGGTTACTACAGTGAGCCACATTTTAATTAATAAAGCTCACTGTATTGAGGTGGAGTTATTTTGTCTATCACGTTGCTTTTTTTATCGTCTTGACAAATTTAATTAAATTGATATAGTGAATGGTTTAAAATTTTTTTTCACTCATTCTTCCATTTTCCTTGATGTCAAGATTACTGGCATATTCAACAGCGTTAATAGAATTTTGTTAATGTTGTCTTTTTCTGGTGAGGAGAAAGGTTCGCATTATTGGAACAAAATCAATTTTTCGGTTGGATTTCAAATTCACGAGGGTAAGTTATTTTATTCCAGTACTTATAACACAGCACTTAATTTTTTTAGCAAGTTCTCATAATTGCGAGAGGCTAGTGCAGTGTAACTAAACTCTACTAGAATATGTCAGCGCTCCCATACATCAAACGATTGTCAAAAAGAGTGCAACGTTTTTTTCGGTTATCAAACAATATATGCAGGCAAACAAATTGATTAACAAAATAAAGAAACGAATAAGCCACGTAAAGCACAGAAGGACCCCAGCTAAAAAATAAAATATCATAAATAACGATCGTAAAATTTGTAAACAACCTATTGACGAGCAGTCGAGCATGCACAAAATGTACGGAGAAAAAACGGGCCACATTTCGTTCGCATATGGGCCCCCAGGAATACAATCCCATTCCTTCGATTTCAATAACACACCGGACGTTGTAAAATGCTAAGAATTAATATTCAAGAAAAGTTATGGTAGCGATTTTATAATTAATGAGCCCAACATAATTAAGTCATCTTGATGTTCCGCAATAATTTCTTTTTCTGCTCATTGAATGCTCTACATTCAAAAACTTTAATAACTAATTACGAATTGGTAAACAATGAAAAAATTATTAATTAGGCATAACTACTACTAAAAAATTACAAGTTCTCAAAAATATCCATTCCGTGCCCAGATGAGTTAGAGCAAATCTTGCCGAGAACAGACAAAATGAAAATTGTGTTTTGCAAGTCGTAAAAATGACTGAAATCGAAATGTACAGACAATATATCTTTTCAATTTTATTAAATTTAGGTTGTGAAGTTCTTCAATACATATTTACAACCAGTTATTTCAGCAACAACTCTTCACTCAATATTCAAGGTTATTTGTGATAAGAAGCTCCATTTCTGGGACATACTTACCGTGTCTCTAGAAGATTGCAGGTTACATTTGTTGATTTCTAAAGTAAAATGACATACAGTTATCGAATATTTTCTTCCCAAATGTATTTCATCCCACGCAAGTATTTCAAAGCCAGGAATAAGTTAAAATTCTTCACCTGAAAAATATTTTTTCTGGTTCGTGAACGAACCAATATGCAAGAATGTGCTCGAAGTCGGGTGATTAAATGCATTTTCGTTAGTAATCTTTTATGAGACGGTATTCTGTATACGGATTTGCAAGTAACGTTGCTACTATTTCCACATAACGTTTAAAGCTAGACATCTACCTATAGCTCCACATGAACATGCACTGGAATCTTCAACATTATGCTGCAGTAAAAAGTCTTAAATCCTTCAATAATGTCAACATTTTTTAAGTACTGTACCAATTTGAGGCACGTCCTGCCTCCTTCTGAGTGATTGTTAACGCTCGATTATAATTGGGACGATATTTAGCTACTGTATCACAGCGAGTATTCTACAGAGAATGTTTGATCTATATAATTAGATGCATATAGCGAATACTGACAAATTTTTCTCAGGTGATCTCGCTACATCAACGGTCAAGCACCACATACCCGTCAGTCCAAATGATATTTCGAACAATTTTAATGAATAGATCATAAGTATTACTACTGTTAGTAAGATATATTCTGACTGATATTGGAATCCCAGTTTGACCAAGAGAGCGCACGAATCAATAAGGATATTTTAAGTACAACTCGGTCAACATTAAGCCCTGCTAGCGGCCTGGCAGCGAACACAAACATTGGAAGATAGGAAATTGCCCACGTATGTACACAAGTTAAAAATTCGAAAGCTAACTATAGAATTAATTTTCCTTCGCTTTAGATGATAATAAGTACTTGAACACGATTAACATATCACTAAAAGTAACGCCTCATACAACATTGAGTGATATATCTGGACCAACACCTAATTGGATCATCACCAGCAGACAAATAAATTATTAGCTCGAACTGAGAAGTATTTTTATGTTATTAAAGACACGATTTTCATGGCATCTTTACCAGGGACCATTTTGTTTTGTAAAATCTTCTAAATGTTGGCTGGCTATATTCTCATGTTCGGTAACTCAAGAAAAAAGAACTACAGCAACATCGACTGATCCTACAAGCGCATTATGAATTCTCTGCGATCGATGAACTCGACAGAAATGAGCCCACCGCAAAAGATAGGTCGTTTATTATGAAAATTTATGAACTATTTTAGCGGGTACCTCACGCCGCAACTTGGATGAAGCACTGCTAGTCAGCAGAGTCGTGCGTTTGAAAGAACGGCTGCTCGCATCATCAATACATTTAGAAAGTGCACTTTGTGGTTCCCTTTACTAGCGTAGGTAATAAGACGGCAGAAAAGACTAGGTTACTATCGTGATTCACAAACAGACCGCTGTAGCCAGTCTCCTATCCAAGACAATCAAGCCGATATAGCTCATACCTAAAGCACCACACATTTGAACTACATGTATCAGTCGTTCGCTTACAAGATCACCAGCATGCCACATACTGTATGTGAACTACGTATCACGTCTCTATGCTAGTAATTTAAATAAACATAAACATTCGTAACAGACGTACAGTATTGAAGCTTGATATGAAGCTCTAAAGAAACCTACGTGAAGAGAAAACGGTCAGCGCACAACGAACACTGGGACATACGTAACTAGTTTCTGAATAAAGTGTATGAAAGCTACCTAACAACAACAGCTTACGTAGGAATAAACTACTTGCTATGCCATTGGAAATTTCCTTGAAAATTCTCTATGCAGTCTTCAGATATTCTATACGAACCTACAGTGGGGGATTATAATGCGACTTTTTTATGCGTCTTTTTCCATCAACCAGAAATGAAATGCTTGCTATAGAATATGAATAAAAAGTGTAAATTACGAGATTATCTAAAATGAAGCATCGATGAAAAATTGCTCCATCATGAGCATAGGTAAGCTGAAAGCTGGGTACGTAGAGGTTTTCCCACTTCCGTTAAGCACGTCAGTTTCAAACGCTTATCTCGTTAGCATTTCAATAGCAATTTTACCTCTGATACAATAAAGCAACAGAATAAGACATTGAAGATGCGTTACGCTAGCCTTGCATGAAATAAATGTCTGCCAAAACAGCTCATTTCATCTATTATGCTGTGGTCATTTACGTCGCAAAGTGAGCGTCTTCTCTCAGTTACAAATAAACTTTTATTCCTATCTAAAAGAACAGGTTGGAATGAGGAGCTCGTATATTCATTTCTTAGAACTCTAACAGACGAGTGATAGGTTATAAAAATGAACTTATAACAGGCCCATACAACGAGCGTTGTTTTAGTGGCTGTGTGCGTGTATGTGTGTGTGTGTGTGTGTTTGTGTGTGTCGAGACACATCGAGAGCGCGGAACGCTACGTAGTCTAAAACGATTACAGTGATGCACCACTCTAAAAAAAGCAGATGAACAACATTAATTTAAAAAATTAATAGTTACATAACATCCTCACTCTAAACGACCTTACTTTAGTTAGAATACTCTAAATCTGTTCACGCAAGCAACTTCCTTTTCGATCAATCATTCCGTAGCATGAAGTAGTTTTTGTAATCGTGCTGAAAATTTGCTGAAATACCAATCAAGGATCCCTAGGATATGGGCTTTTCAGATTACTAAGAAGAAACTAGCTAGAATGAAGGGAAATAGAAGAACGTGATGGAAGGCTTCCGATCAAGTAAATGAAGAGAAGTATTAAATTTTTGTCGAGAGATCGAATGCCATCAAGATAGAATGACTTCGTCAAGATACTTGCCAGATTAAATGCTACGTGATTTTCATTAAGTATCGCTATATAATGGCGTTGACACAGGGATACATTAGTTACAGAGTTGATATGCTAGGAAAAGACACAAAAAAGCCAATAATCTACTCAGCGTAATGATAATATTGGATATAAGAAATGATCTTCATGCAAACGAGAAAATAAATAAAATGACCTAAAATTGGGAAAATTTGGTTGAAACATAGTTATTGTAGTGCTGGACATTGACGTTTGATTTATTTATTTCCTCATTGCACTTTACTCACCTTGAATTTTTACTAACAAATTAAGATGAGGAAACAGAATTAACCAAAAATCAAAGACATTAATTTTCTGAATGGCTCATTGTCATTGAGCAACGACAACAAAGAGCAGAAAATACCGAGTCAAGTTTACGTGAATCACGGTGAGCACGTCAAAACGTGCACAATATATTATTTAGGGTACTCAGAAAATTTTAACACTCTCTCGAAACTAGGTCAACATTTTAGTTAATCTGAAAATTGTATTTGCATACTAGTATTATGAACCAGAGTTCTATGAAGAAACCAAATTTCAGACATGGTAAGAAGATTTAGGAACAGGAATATTAGAAGAAAATAAATTAAAGGCATTCTGAATCCCCAGACATCGCTCACAGCTCCACGACGCAGATTTGAGTTACGTCTCACGCGGAACCCGAGATCAGTCCGCTACAAATTTTACGGTGCAAGTTCCTTTCCTTTACGTAGTTAACCGGTGACAAAGTAACCAGTGACACATGAGTGGCATACATAACTGAGAGAACAAAACGCAACACATATTCGTTGATATGCCGATAGTAAAATTAAACATATAAACGATGAATACAGCACAAGTGTGAGTACAAGATAGTTTTTCGATAAAACTAAACTAACGCAAGTTTCGTCAGTTAGAAGGTACTAAATTTTATAAACACTTCTTTCAACACACCCAAACCTAATCCAAACAATTGACCATGAAAAGTGCAGTGAAATATTAAATCATACAGCAGTTTTTAAACGAACCTGAATTTCAACGCACGCATTCATAATCAATGAAAAAACCAAGGGGCTTTCTTTCTTTGAGGAAAGCACACAGACATATCTTTAACATATATAAATATAGAGAAATGGGATCAGAGTAAAAATTTATTACCTGAACTGAAGGGCAAATTATCACTAGAGCCCAGTGCATCTTAAGTATCGACCTTTGAAGGTTGCAGTCTTCTTGAAGATCAACTTGATAGAGGAGTGTCATGAAATTATCGCCATTTAAAGAGGCAATATTCCTCAAATTATAAAACAATACGACCATAACGTATAAGCGGAAGTATAAATTCTGGCTTAGATTATTTCAAGCACAAATAATTTTGTCATTATGCTAGTCACATAATTATCTTAGGAGTGTTTGGTTGTTTACCGCTTGCAATGCAAGGGAAATACAGTAGATTCTCGATAATTTCATGATTGATCCAAAACTACAATTTGAAACAGACGCTATCTTCCCTGTTATTAATGCCAATGAGCAAAACTAATTTTTTATAAGGACATGGAATTCAAGACCACATTCTAAGCGACAAGACGTAAATCCGAGCTCTGCAAACATATCAACTTCAGAAAGTTTTCTCAAGAGCAGCGCAACCCAAGAAAATTTTCAATTTTCCATTACAGAAAAGATATAATCTTTCAAAACAATGTCAGCAGAATATTACAGTGATTCATAGCTCCAATAATACTATTGTAGCATGGCATCGTTCATCATTATCATATAAACGCGAAGTTCGTAGGATATAATTAAAAATATCCAAAAGAACTAATAGACTGAATTTAACTGCAGTTTATTTTAGCATCGGTGCTTAACTTCTGGCAAGGCTGCTCCGTGAAAACTACTAGTGGATGTGATAGACTAGCATTGATTAGGTCGTCTAATTTTTTTTTGCTAGTGCGAGAAATAGAGAGGCATTTTATTTTATTCAGAGTTTCCGCGACGGAATCGTTTGTCACTTTATTTAACATTCTACTTACCATTGCCTACATTGGAGATGGAACGAAGACTAATTGAGCAATAATCTCACCACCAGAAAATAATTTTTTTAAATTCAAGCATGACACCCCGTTGTTCTTGTAAAGCCAGAGTGCAGAAAATAGACTTGCAATAAACTCTTTTAGTCTACGCCTATTCATCAGTATTGTAATCAACAGCTACTGACGTGTGTGCACATCACACGTATCGCTAACGGATGGTTGGAAAGTATTTACTCCCCTTACATGAAGTAAATAAGAAGACATAACAGACAACGAAATTTCCGTCAATTGAGATTTCCAGATTCTTAAATTTGACTATATCGAGAAAATGTGAACACTTAACACTAAAAATCAATCTCATGGGTATTTGTACTTGAGAAATATGAGGAAGTCAAATGCTCCATGCTAAATTCAGAAGCAAACGTTTTTCAAGTTGACACATTAATAAGAACAAACCATTAACCACCGAAGACGACAACTGGCCGATAGAGAACTATAATACAAACAACTTTCAAACGTCGATTGCCTGGATTTAAAATGAATTGAATGACTTAAGGATGTTTTAAACATATGAATAAGTGCATTTGCTCGAAGTTCATTATTTTCATATATACTAATTCATGCAATGACACTGATAGAACACTTAACATACATAACATAGAGTAAAAGCCCTCTTTCCGGCAACCGTAGAAACACACGTAGAACGTTTGAGAAAATTCTTCAACATAAGATATAAATTATCTTTAAAAATGGATCAACTTCCGTAAGTAGAATACGGAAAATTAAAATTAAAGAGAGTGTAATTTGAACTTACGTCAATTTGCAGATGTCAGCATTATAATCAGTCCGACTAAATTAAATTTTATAGAAAAAAAATAAATCATTAAAAAAGTTATTTCTAGCAGAGAACCAAAAGTACTATAGCTTTAAAGACACACATCTCCGGCCAGGACACTCAAGACACATTCACCCACCAACACAGAAGAAACGTAGCAAGAAAATACACTAAGCTAGTCTTTGGTGAAAAAGCCGTGCAGTGCTTTCTAGGAGAGCACAGCTCGACTTCGGAGGAAACTGAAAACGATGCACAACGATCCAAGTCGCTAACGTCTCTGGTAAAATAATAGTGAGGAGCTCTGTAAAATAAAAGACTAGAGCTATGGCCGTTAGAATAGCTATAATCACAAGTGTTAATGTCCAGTTCGCTAATTAATTACTTATGGCTCTAAATACCTGTTTTTTTTTAACATTACTGAGTTCATTTACTGGCTTAAAGCTACACGTCACCCCAAACTCTACGGCGCGAAAAGCACATTATATAGGAATGTCTTCCTTATATGAGTTATAGTTTTAAATCTTCCTCAATACGTGTTTATCCAAATAATGTTTCATACAAAACGTCAAAACGGTCATTAAATTTTAAGCCCCAATGCCCAATTAAAAACCTACTGCAAATATTTCACATTTTACAGCATTAGACGCCAATCATTGATCAGAATTTCAAACGTAGAAGTAACCTATAAATGTTCTCATTTCTCCCGGTAAAAAGAAGGAAACGGCCGTCAAGGCAAAACCGGAGAAAATGACCAAATTCCTACTTCTGTCTCAGTCATTTCTCTCATCACGCGGTCCGCGCAGTCGTGAGTGTCCAACACAACTGAATGAAGAGCAATCAATTACTATTTAAAACTTCAACTGAGATCATGAACGAGGGACAGGCGGGACCAAAAATGAAGTCATGTTGCCCGCTCGGCTATTTGCGGAGAACTTATACTGCAAAAGCTTTCGCAGATTAAACCTGAATTATGACACCCGCATACGGCTTCTCAGCACCAGATCACGCTTACGACAAGACGCTCGCAGCTGTTCGTCAACTGAGATTAATGACACACCTTTACATCTTCCTCTTGGTGCGTAATAGGACGGTACCGGACACAGTGTGCATGATCGTACGATGCATTATAACGTGCATAGCTATCACGCTCAAGTCACCGCGCCTAACTCGCTCAGCAGCAAACGTCAAAATTTTGAAAAATATGATTAGACCTGTGTTATCTTCATAGTTTAGGCATTGCCTTCTTTCATGAGTGTTCAGATGGGCAGATTTTATTCATCGATGACCGGTTAAATGAGAATTACTTTTAAAAACAGCGTTAGTTTCTCATGTCGCTGTGTCCGCAATTTATGACGGAGCGTTTGGAGTGACATTCAACAAACGAATAAGATTATGTAGAATGACTCATCCCACTGCATGGGGGGCATTCCAAATAGCCTGAGTGACTCCTTCATTGATTTTCATTCTCAAATGGCCGAAAAACACAGCCCACGTCATGTTTCACTAGGCTAACGCTACGCGACACATCAATTGTAATCGATTTCTCACAGAAAAATGATCATGCAATGGCGCAATTGAGCTGCATTCTCCATTAATATTGAGTTGAATTGTTCAATTAACTTAATTATTGATTTCAATACTTTTTATACCACGGACAACAAAACTCGCTAACAACTTCACACTTAAGCCCTATGAAGCCAAAACCCTGGCCGGCACAAGCGTCAATATACTGAAGCAATTATATTGACATGAATTGGCTTGTGAATACCAAATAGATTCAAGGAAATAAAGTTTCATTTTGCACATAGTACAATGATAGGTAAAGCAACTTTTCCAAAGTGTTGCAAGTTCAAAAGTCTATTCAAGGTAACTAAAAGGATGCAAATTTAAATTTGCATAATCTCTTTCAGACGCACACGATTGAGGTAATGCACTAAAAATTCGGAACGCGATCCCTTTGCGAAAATAAATACCAATGTCTATAAAATAACATTTTTAACTTCATTCATCTATCGTAGGCTTTAAGATGAGAATTGAGTCCATTTAATTACCAAACAGGTAGTCGATGCATTATGCATCAGTCGAAACACATTCTAAGAGAGCAGAGAACTCGCTTAAACCCCAATATTTTTCATCTACTTTCAGGTCGTAATATGCCCATTATGGAGGTCGGCTGAATTAATAAAGTAGTTCCACAGCATGAGAGTGGCGAGTGTTTGAAAAACGAACACCTTCCTGGAACTCAGAACAATAGACATACTGCAGGTCACCAGAAGAAGACCAGCTCGAACACGTGGTCATCAAGCTTGGATTTACAAACCAGCAGCGCAGGAGACGACAGACCACGTCGAGCAGGTCAGGAAGAGCAGGCCAACACCTCACATACCGCCGGGTTTGGGCTGCGTCGTGTCGTAGGCTCGGATGATGTCTGACTGACGCATCACGCCATGCTCCTCTTGCGAGAAGGCGAAACCGTCTGAAGGAAAAACGGGAGTGAGCGATCCACTAACTGTGGCAATGAAATTAAAAACTAGCGGCCGAGTTGCTAAAAATTACGGTGTCAAAGTCCTCCTACAAAGACTTGTAGTTTATTTCGTAATGAATGGACATATTTACATGACACACGCGCCGGGCATCGGAATAAATTTGAAATTACGCTTGCGTGGCACTCAAGTTTTTTCAAACCCAGTTCTTCGAAATAGGTTTAAAAAAGTATCAATTTCTACACAAATTACGGCTTCAGCAGATTAGCCACAACACTTGAATATGGAGTAGACTCGTGCTAGAACAAGAAGCACAATTATCAAAATTAGTTTTATATCCTCCTGAAATCAACTTTTAGTTATCTTGATCACTCTTAGCACAGCAGGAGTATCGGCTCCAAAGCACAAGCTCTATAAACCTACTATGAAGTGGTTTATTCAATACCTGAAAAAAATTATTTCCTTCAAATTTGAAATAGCTGTCATTTACAATTTATAAGAAAATCATCACATTTTATGCCAAAAATTGCCGTCGATTGCTCATAGAGAAACGAATAAACAGGAAATGTCTATGAGACGAAGGCTACGTGCATAGTACAGGGCTCTATGCTTATCAGACATGGCAAAAACAAGCATAATTCTTTTTATTGATATCAATAGCAGTAGTTAATTTTAGTTTACACTGAATTTGGTATTTGGAGGAAAAAAATACATGTCAAACCAAAATACACAACTATTGCAACAAATTTGTAACCCTGGGAATCACAAAAATAAGTCGACAGGTACTAAAATTAGAAATATGCACATACATTTACATAAAATACATACACTTACGTGAACAGATTTTAAAACACGAAAATTTCGCTTCTATAATTCGGAAAAGTGCTATAGCGGGTTTGTGCACGAAACCGACTCAGGATCCGACATCGAGAAATGTCAGCGTCTAAAGAAGATAGTTTAACACCGTGAACACATTTGAAATCATTGCCAAAAGAGTGAAACAGTGTAACAAGGGAGGTGAACAAAACACAAACGTCTGCCAAGATATAAAACCAACGTCACACGGTGGACACAACACGAAAACACCATCAATAGGGGAGAACGGTGCAGAACACACAAGACAGAGACAAAAAACCGCAACTTAAAATTTTCCATCAAACAAAACGTCCACATGAGAAATATTTTTACACGCTTAACTTGAAATTTCGATAAGTATGTATTGTGGAAACATAATTATGCACTGGACTGCTGCTACAATTATTTTACTCATGATAAATATAATTACCTATACCGATGTATTATAACGGCACCTGAGTGATAGATTTGGTCAATAGGGTAAATGAGCAAGGTAAGCTCCCTTCCAAGTGTGACTGTAATTCACATGTGCGATATCAAAATATTCATTTGCAAACGCGTTCAAATTGTCTGCAAGAGTGGCTGCGATGTTGCTGCTCATGTTACCTGAAGTAATTAACTCGACATTTAATTTTACGCTTTCCGAATGTCTCAATACTGAATACAAATACTTCACACCATTTTCGTGCCAGAAATCATTACATTTAGAGCGAAACGCGAATAGTCGGATGTCCGACAGCTCTGGGTTGCTATAGATGTATCTATTAGAATAAATAACACTCAGGTTCCTTATTAAAGTGGATAATTTTTCAAGAAATTCTTCCGAGTTATCATATATTTGTCCCGAGCTTTCGAGTAGTTAAACACTACTCGTCATCAGGCGAATAAAATTTAAGAACGCAGGACCCATCAGTATGCCGATAGGTCCTGCGTAGTGTTCAACTACGAGGAAGCTTGGGACAAACAACTCAGAAGAACTTTTCGAAAAACTACCCGCTTCAATATTGAAGTATGAACATGGCAGAACTTGCATCATGGCGGAGTGAGCTGAAGGCAAAGTTGATCCGAGTGTCAACAAGTACGATTTGGAACGTAAAATTCTCTATAAAGACAATGATGGGTGAAATTTATCATCAAAATATAAAAAAAAAAACATGAGACTTTAGACACTAGAGTGAACAAGGATGTTGAGAGCAAAACGCTTTGTTGCTCTTCATTAAATATCAAAAACTAACTAAGACAAAAATTTGAGAGAACAATTCGGCCACACCGTACATCTGAGAGCAGAAGTACTGATGAGGTAACAGTGATAGTTTAGGTAACTTCTCACGATCAAGTCACAAAAGTTGTCAAAAACAAACGAATCAGAACCAAATAAATCTCACAAAAACAAAAATCACGCAAGTACAATTGAAATACGTAATCAATCATTGAAATGAAAATGAATCGAGAAAAACAAAAATAATTGAAAATGAAAGAAGGTACACTTGAAAATACAAAGGCGCCAGAAAAAAGAACAAAACATCACCCGTGGAAAGAGGCCAATGAGCAGAGGAAAATAAGAGCAATAAAAGCATAGAATGGAGTGATAAAAGCATAGACTAGGAGTGATAAAAACATAGAATAGGAGTGAATTTAAGCAAAAAAGAAAACGATTAAAATTCAGATATTTAGTATTCGTGATTTTTACATTTCAGCATGTGACGCAGAGAGCTTCTGGTGCGTTTCTCTGGGCGAGAATTTTGATAATTCGTGACTCTGTTGATTTTCGTAAACATTAGATAACATTATTTATTTTTAAGTTAGTATAAAGCTCTCTATGTACGTAAAATTGTATCTAAATAGATAAAAAAGAAGGAGTAACTTAGTATGGACTTGAAAAAACCGTGGAATCTATGTACAGGTGTATCCCCACACAGGATTCCCTAAGCATACAACCAAAAAATACAGAATAATCAGCAAAGAAAGCATGAAGACGGAAAGAAGCAAAGTGGGCACGAAAGATGGAAGCCCCGAAGGCCTAGCTAAAGCTACGGTAACCTAACAGTGTCCCCATAGCAAAGGTAATCAAGATTAAGTAACTTAACCTTATTGCCTATCCTATGTCCTCTGAAGGGTTCGGCAAAAAATGCCCAATCCGTATCCACTGAATTCCTACACAATTATGGTTGATATATTTTGAAAATGAGACTACACAATAAACTTCGATAAGAGACCATTAAATGCACTTTAAAGACGTATCTTTTCATAAGGAAACTCAGAAATGAGCCCAAACGACGGACTACAAGGCGCTATACACCGCACCACACATCACCACAGCTAAGGGAATATTCCCTTAGCTGTGACATCACCAATCTTGACACGCAGAGCTCCTGCTCCTCGTGAGCCCTGCGGTCCACAGTGCTTTGTTGTGCAAGAGCAACCAAGCGCAGGCATCTGATAGGGAAAACCTCATTCTTTATTCTTGAAGAATTTCTAAAATTTCTCGATTATTCTTGGGTTAATACCATAACTTCGCGTTCTCTCATAACTAAACCACATGAAAACAAAACCCAATTTAGTGCTAGTACTTTGCTCTTACGGTCAGGTCAATAAATTTTCCAACTGCCCTCTCTTCAATCAAATGCCAGTAAAGAACATATACAAGTGAAACACTAAAGCAAAGTTTCATAGAAACAGTGGGCATTGTGTATTGTTTGACAATAAAGACGATAAGAAAATAGCACTCAAATGTCAAGAATGAAAATTGTTGCGTGGTGTAATTAGATTCAAGAAGGCAACATGCATTGAGTGTCACTGGTGCAGCGAGGGCGAAACAATGGCGTGCCGTGAAGGCAGAATATATGAATGTCTAACCATGTCTGTGAAGCGGTTCTCTATCGTGACAACGGAGGACGGTTTCCCACTTAAGGGCCCGGGGTTAACATCTAAACACGGCAGGCGTCGCGGCCGCAGGAGCCAGAACGTAGGCACGACCATGAAAAAACGTTAACGAATGAGAATAAATAGCACAATGTAATATGGCAAGCACACGGAGAAATAAAAATCGAGTGAAAAGAAAAATAGAAAATAGAGCGCAAGTCGCAAAGCATGCATGCCTGAAGTATGTAGAAATATACATGGATACAGAGAATATTTTTGATGCATACCATTAAGTAGAAACAAACACTGAAAATATAATTTCCAATAAATGATATAGATAAATGATTTCAATAGCAGTTTCAAAAAACTAAGAATCGGAAATTAAAGCCTTAACTAACAAAAAATTTGGACATGCAGAGCTTTCAAGATCCTTTCAGCTCACGCTGATATATAAGTAACCAAATAATTCAGTGTTACACAGACAAAAAGAGAAAATAAGATTCTTATTTTGATGCAACATGGGTTATTCTGAATTTCTTGAAAAAAGTTCTGTGCAGGGCCTGAAAAACACAAAGTTTCAAGAATAATTATCCATAAGCGTAAGTCAACAATTTCCCTTAAATAATGAGATCTCCCCACCAAACCTACATACATGGAGACAAGTCAAACCACTTGGATTTTATTGAATGACAAGTTTCGTAAAGCCAGCAAGACCTAGTTGGTGCAGGTGGATCTCCATGGTACCAAAGAGAACATGAGATAGTGCAAGTAAAATCAAAGACACCCATGTCAGTGGTTTACGTTTCGAAAACAATCAAAAGATGGATGATGAAAGAGGGCGAAGAAGATAAAAGAGGAACTACTACTCTATGTACAGCAGAGCCCTGTAATTCAGGAAACCGTTATCAACGACAGGCGTAATTCATGAGACTTTTTTGTTACTATGTATAGATAGTAATTCAAGGCTTCATGCCCTTCATCACCAATCTACGAAGGTTCAAATCGTACCCAATTTCTGATTGACTTGTCACTAACATTATAATATTTGCCATTCGTAACGTAATGAGTTCGACTGTAATTAAAACCATGAATGAAAATGAATTTACAACGAGTGGTTATGTCTACTTTTAACGTACGCAAGTAGCGCTCGCTGCCACGGCGATACCAAAAATAATTAACCCTTAAATTTATAATGAGCCCTGAAATTCTTCCACCGTAAAATGTACTACAAAATACGCGTAAATATAAGATGATGCTTATATGAGGAATTCTAAAACAACAAGAATAAGCATGCGTCTAAAAACGTAATATAGCATTCCTTGTCTGATGGAAGCGCTAGAAAATACATGAAATGTGAGGCTGTAACTGATGACAGGAGCACACGAACAGAAAGCTGCTAACAAAGAACGGCCTAACAAATATATGAGGACGAAATTGGATGCAACGAATATGCCTCAGGTGACATGAGCTTGAAGAGCTAATACTTTCGTTGCAGCTACAGACGCACCTAGATTAAGTAACAAAATGCAATTATGAACATAAATTAAATAAAGAAGATTTTCCGAACTGTGAATGCAATTGGAGTTTTATCATCACAGCCATTGTGAAAAAAATTAGCTTTGATTTTGCGTGTATAGCCACGAGAGATACGTATCTTCTGAGAGCATACGAATACAGGGTGTCCTAGAAGTAACTGACCCTTGCGTTGATGAGTAAANGGATACCAAATTGTAAGGCGCAGAAGTAACTGACCCTTTTGATTTGGATACCACATTTTATTAGGACGCCTTATAATTTGATATCTTATTACTCATCCACGCAAGGGTCAGCTACTTCTGGGACACCCGTTACAATATAAATAATGAACTTATAATGATTGAAATTGTCCAATTAATGGTTGAAAACGAAGAGTGCACAGTTTCATCCCTATCTAGTCGTGCAGGCATCGCGTCACTGCACTAGCCATAACTTGCAAGTCAGCGACGGGATGTGCCAGAAAGAAGCGCAGCCACAGCAACAAATGCAATGGAGCCAGTCAGGGCCTTCCATAGTCTATTTTCAGCCTCATTTTCCTCATATTGTGTTAATGTACTTAAACCCTCTCTAGTGAGTAGCCAGGATACTCGAAAGTGAAATTTTATCAACACCCTCTGATGGCTCGACGGTCGTAGCTTTCACAAGTCAGTGTCAGACAGCCGATGGAAAAAGGCTGCCCAGAGGACCAGATCGAAAAGGGTGCCCAGAGCAACATATGTAAAAAAGCCTGTCCAGAGCAACAGATGCAAAAAAGGCTGCCCAGAGCAACAGATGCAAAAAAGCCTGTCCAGAGCAACAGATGCAAAAAAGCCTGCCCAGAGCAACAGATGCAAAAA
>VOMN01072322.1:0-35315 GCA_014899125.1 Orchestia grillus | reverse complement strand
TTGACTTGGGAGGTGTGGCGGCTGGTGTTGGTGTGGCGTGTTGACTTGCGAGGTGTGGCGGCTGGTGTTGGTGTGATGCGTTGACATGTAAAATTTGGTATTTTTCGTTCATGTGCCACATTGACTTTAGGTTGGGAGCTGTGGAGTTAGTAGTCATTTCAGATGGGGTAATACATTTGGATACAAGTATAAATGCTCGTACTGAACAGGGTAAAAAATATCCATACAAAATGTGAAAGAAATTTCAGTTCTTTCTAGATGCCTTAACACCTTTCACCTGCTACTGCTGCACTTGAATATATTTGAAAAGGCATCTGTAAACAGGGTCTTTAGATAAAAACAAGATGCGCTTATAATTCCCACTTCCAAAATATTTTTACTTTTCATAAAATTCCCCTCGTGTGAGACAGTACAAAAAAATGGCTAAATCTTCGTTCAGATGCTTTACAATTTTGTAGAATTTTCTTGTTGAAAACACGTAGCGTTCACCGAAACCGAGAGCATTCGAGCTGACGACAGCCAAACTCACGGCCAAATGTGCCTGGATTGCTGGCGTGATTGAGTTTGTTTTTTGGAGTGATTGGGTGTTGGTTTCTTGCAGTGATTGGGTGTTGGTTTCTTGGAATGATTGGGTGTTGGTTTCTTGCAGTGATTGGGTGTTGGTTTCTTGGAGTGATTGGGTGTTGGTTTCTTGAAGGGATTTTCTCTAGCGGAAAAAAGTCATTTCAGAGCTAAAAATAGCTCCTATGTAAAATCTTGAATTATCTGTACTGTTTTGTTTAGAAATGCCTACGAAATTTCACCAAGCAGATATTATTTTATTCTTCATGATGAAAGTTTGACCCTGTTTCTACTTCGTATAAAGTAGATGATTCAACGGTTATATAGCCATATGACAGTGCAATGACACTTCGCTCCCTGAAAGGCTGAGGCTGCATCCTTGATCTGGTGTCTACGTTATTTAATGGCGGAGGTAGACATTACACAAGTCTACGGTGTTGCACTGCCCTAAATCAGTCCCCGGACATGGCGGACGTGAACGAATAAGCGGAGTTTATGTCCGTGAGATAGGCCGATTTGCAGAAAATCTAATTGTTACCATAAAAAGACGCGTCAACGTGTTAAAATCGTTAATAGACAAACGTTCCGGATCTTAAAACTCCATCTTCAGTGGGAGTAAAACATGGTAAAGGAACGTAGTGATTTTTTAACATTCGAAATTTTTTAGCGCATCGTAAGTGAAGTTTTGAAGCGAATGCAGGAAAATGCTTTGCGGGAGGCGAGTCCTCATGCAAAAGTGCCAGAAAATCAAAGATTACTCTTTAAATGATGATTAATGGTCTCTAATGTACTTTAAATGACCTTCAAACAACCGTAATTAATCAATGATTTCCCTATGACTCTACAACGAAAAAAATATTTTTCCAATAAGAAAAGCAGCTGCGGGCTTATGTCAATATGCAATAAAACTGTATTTAGTTTTTCTAAAGACCAACAGCAGCCTCATGCAACTGGACCGTGAGCTCCATCAGGCTTATGAAAGGCTTAAGAAAGGGCTAAAGGAAGGGTTAAATGAAGGATTAAAGGAAGGGTGAAAGGAAGGGTTAAATGAAGGATTAAAGGAAGGGTGAAAGGAAGGGTTAAATGAAGGGTTTAAGGAAGGGCTAAAGGAAGGGTTAAATGAAGGATTAAAGGAAGGGTTATAGGAAGGATTAAAGGAAGGGTTTAATGAAGGGCTAAAGAAGGGTTTAATGAAGGATTACAAGAAGGGCTAAAGGAAGGGTTAAATGAAGGATTAAAGGAAGGGTTTAATGAAGGGCTAAAGGAAGAGTTAAATGAAGGATTAAAGGGAGGGTTTATTGAAGGGCTAAAGGAAGGGTTTAATGAAGGATTACAAGAAGGGTTAAAGGAAGGGTGAAATGAAGGATTACAAGAAGGGTTAAAGGAAGGGTTAAAGGAAGGATCAATTCCCTAGCGGAAACATCCTTAGCTTCCAAATGTTTTACCGTTAGATTAAAATGTTGCCTATCATTTTAGCTCTTTTCTATTTCACGTCTGGCATTGCTCTGTCGCTTGGAAAATTATAAATGATGTGACGCCGTAACATTGTTCACAGTCGCGGGTCTATGTACATAAAGTAGAAAAATGTACTGTGAACTTCATATGATTCCCCCCTACGCACGCGTGGTAACTGACGCAAATTACGTGAGATATTTCCCAGAATCTGTTCATGAGATCACGCTAATATTCTTACATACAAATTCAACCTCAGGACCCATTGTTCATAAAGTTTACTCCTGTGCCCTCCTTAATATTACTCATTTTACATTTGTGTCCAAATTAAACTCCGTCGAGTAGCTCTAGTGAGGCGACTGTAAAATCGCTCGGATACAACGGGCTAATTCCAGTGGCTTATTAAGCAGGACCAATGAATGTGCGGGCGTCAACATTTTGCCTGCAGCGTCAGACTCTCTCACTGAAGTCGTCAGCCTGCGATGGAGGCGACCTAATCAGTCAGAGCTCGGACCCGCCCGTCCTTCTGGGGGTCAATCCTCGGTTTCTTTAATTCTGTCTTCTCGAAATTAATGATCAAAATAGAATTGAAAATGGTTTTCCTGTAAGTTGTTAAGGAACTCATGTTTTCCTGCTGAATAAGTAAGTTAAAATGGGAGTAAAGTATTCTAAATCATCTAAATCACTTTATTGAAGCTGGTTAGAATCATTTAAAATTTCGAAAGAGAGCGTTTTGGGGTAGTAACATCTCGTCAAACATTCCCGTGTTTTGAAGGGAACATCTCCCCAACTCATCCCCCCCATCCAGCGTTCCCCTCATTCCCCTGCCCCACTCCCAAGTGCCCAGGTGCGTCTAACGAGCGCGAGGGAGCGTGTAGCGCAGGCGCGGTATCGACACATCAGATCGCGTGTGCACCTTGAAAAATCACCGGGACCGACGGGCGGGCACCTGCGCGACAAATGGTCGGCCGCTGCAGCCTCGAGTGCTGCCGCCTGTGGACGAACGCTTCTTTTTCCAGTCACTTCAAGTGTTAGTCGAGGCTGCAAGTTTCGTTGCAGATTGGATCAGATCAATGGGATTATCGCAGTTGGCGGATGCTTCATTATAAATCCCACACGCGTCATGCAAAGAAGAACCAATGTACTTACAGCCGTCCAGAGAAATTGTAATTGGTGACCAAAGAAATTGTAATTGGCGAAAGATCGGCTCCAGCAAACAACTGTTCAATTTTCTCATTTGCTTCTCAGACCCCGCTCTATTGGCTTATTATGATACGCTCCGTTTGCTTCTTATAGAACAAATATTTGCTGTGTCATTTGAAGCTTGCTCTAGTGGATACCGCTCTACGCGGAGGGACGACTCTACATGCATAGAGTGGTTGTTTGCTGGAACTGATCTAGCGTTCTATGCCGAGGGCGACGGCACGTTGTACAAGTGGAGGATTTTTGAGGTGGAGAACCAGCACAAAAGTGAAGTTCTCAACTGAAAAACGCTTTGATACATGGGGATTCTATCACTCGAGTTGATAAAACTGAATAACTGTGTTACGATTGTTAATGTAATTATAGTGGAGAAGAATATAAGAGTAAACTTTAAGCAATGAGTGGCACAGTTTGACTTCGTACACAAGAACATCGTATAATTTACAGCACGGCTTTTTCTTTCTCAATTGTTTCGCCTGCTGAACCATCTATGAACATCTGTGTAAGAAAGCTTTCATAGCTAGCCTGATAGCACTGGCAGAGGATTTATTTCCCAAAGTTAGTTGTGGCAGTCGCCGAGGCGGCTCTAAGGTCATTTGAGCGCTGGTAGTCCAGGAGTCTCCCAACTGGAGTACGCGTGGATTTATTGTCCAATAATTCGGTTTATTTTCCCAATTGCTCATTTCACGAAGAGTACATACAAGCTCGTTATTTCTATTATAGGAATTTGAGACGAAATAACTTTTAAACGATGGCAAAACTGGGGAAATACAAGCAGGTTTATGACTTCATCATAGAATACCATCATAGAACCTAAATTCACGCCTTCGACGAAAAAAAAACATTTCTTTGCAATTCTAATTTCTGTCCGGCCAAATAAAAGCCTAGGGAAACATTCAGACTGTGAAAAAGCGTTCTAGTCACGTTACCAATAGAGACGTATGACGTCACAAGCAGACTGTAAGGAAAGGACCGTCTGTTAGGAGACAGGACTGTAGGCCAGACTGGGGGCTCGATCCAGCCATGACATTTCAGTGATCAGCGTTCGAGTTTCGTGCTGGTCAAACAGAGGGAAGTGGATGGATCGGTGAACTGCGCCTTAAGCTTCTGCCAACACTGGTCTTGTGCTGCTGGTCCACCACGCCCTGGTCCATTAGGGGAAGCCTTATGCAGCGCTCACGCTTTTCCAAATCGAGACCCAAAAAGCAAACGCATCGAAGTGTCTTCAATTTTTGAGCCTCGACGTCGCGTGTTTGGGTGCGTTAATTAAAGGATGTGTTTTAGGCACTGGGTAATGTTTTGGATAGTGTCTCCTCCATTATCCAGTGTTTGGATAGTTGACTGAAGATATTCCCTGCGAAAAATTTTGAATGTTAAAAATTGCGTTGCGAAGTTTTCAGGCTCAGTTTTTTTTAAAGTCGTGTTACTGGCGTTTTAAGTTTTATCAAGTCTGTGCACAGAATGCGGTATCTCCCGACTCAAGAGTATCTTCCCTCACCAGTAGCCGTAGGCCTTTTTTCGTTGCTGTCTGAGTGAGGGGCCAAGAAACTCTTGTACTTCAAGTCTGCGCATTTTTTTGCTCATTTTCTTTTTGGAAATGTGAACACTCCCCCATGTGAGAGAAAATGGTCGGGATTTTTTATTTGAAGTTTGTGCAGTTGCACGCATCGTCTACGGAGAAAATGTTTTTCATCACGAATTTCCAGCTTTAGAACGAAGAATGCCGAATACTTAGCTAATATAGGATATAAAATTGAAGCGGGGTAACCAGGTTTTAAAATGAAAGATGTCTTACATTTTACGAGTAGAGAGTATTACTTTGACACCCCGCTTTTAAAATGATTGATGCCGAATATTGCACGAGTGTGGTACGTTACTGAACAACTCATAATAAAGCGTTGTTTGCTCATTACATCAGTCTCATTACGTCGGTTTTGCGACGTGGGAACGACCTCGAGACGTAAGCTGTTCGCTTGTTTTGAGAGCTGTGGCCAGAGAGCTCGTCGCGTCGGCCGGAAATGAGGTTTTCTGGTGTAATCACAGAGTTGCTTGATCAGCATGCGCTAGGGACAGGAGAGTAACATCTCGTGGTGACGGAAACTTCGTTGCAGTAATATCTTTTGGTGATGGCAACATTGTTGCAGTAATATCTTTTGGTGATGGTAACATTGTTGCAGTAACATCTCGTGGTGACAGAATCTCCTATTCTTCGCTGAAATATTTTAGACCTAAATGAGCTTGACTCGATCCATGAGAGAGCCTTATCTGTAATCAAATTTTAACTTGAATGACATTCTTATCAAAGAATGGAACATAATTATTTAGAAACAAGGCTTGCAGGATCCTGCACGCTCTTAGCTGGCCAATCTAAGTGCCTGGCACATCGTGAATGACTGACGTGCCAATTAACGACATGTTCTAGCCTGATGACCCGGCAGTTATCATCCTCTAAAGACGCTTGAAAAACAATACGTGACTAATTTTTTGTCCGGGGTGCTTATAACACACAGCATGTTTTAATCGCGCGTCGCATTAGTGACAGTTCTCTATCATTCCTTTGCTCACACGTGATGGTTAAGATATTATGCTCGACGATGGTATACTTGTACACGACCCGCCGCTGGTTAGTGCTGTCTTAAACCACGCGTCAATTCAAGGCCCTCGTCGTTTCTTGGTCGATCAAAAGCACTTTTGCCCGAAGTGAACATTTTTACCGTAGGTGTCGTATCTGTGCCCTGCAACATAGCTCACGTCGATCAGTACAGCTGCGATCTAGCCACGCTTTGGTATTTCCTAGGCAGATTTCTGCATCTGACCTTTCTTTTGTGGTCTATTTCTTTGCACCAGGCGGCTCTTATTAACACCCGTTGTATCTTGAAGTTCGTACTCACAGGATCTGCGGGCATGAAGGTGTTTAGCAATCACGCACGACGGTCGTGCGGTGGTTTACAGCGTGTACGGACGAGGCTGTCTACACCGTCATACGGCTTGCCCAGGCTGTAGGTGTATTTGCGCTGGAGTTAGGATGCATTAGTGCATGTTGGCGAAGCGCGTTACTGATGTGGATACATTAGAGTGTGTTAGCGCAGCGTGTTAGTGGCGTGTACACATCAACCGAGATGTGGACGAATTCTTACGGAGGTGTGGATGCCCTAGCAGCGTTGACGGAACGTTTCCTTCAGAGATACACACGTACAGCGCATGCTGAGGTGTCCCGCCAAACTTCGTGACGCGCCAAAACTGATACGAAACCGTAGCTTTGATACCGAAATGTCCCGCGCCTTACCACCTTATTTCTGCAGCATTGTTTCGTGTGTTGGTGTTGATAACGCGTCTTTCGAGCCTTGCCATACTTTTCAGACTTACTTTGTATGAAAAACTCGTATGTCAACATGGCAGACTTTGCCAAATGAACATCCATTCTCGATAATTGAAATGAAAAAGGATATTGCAGGATTATACGAGTCCTAGCCCAATTTAATGCTATACCGCTCAATCACATAAGGATTTGAAATCATTCAGCTGAAGAAATTAATGCGAAACAGATCTTGGCATGCGCTCTCGGCAGGCTAAGGAAAAGATCATCTCCTATAGTTCGGTCACAGAATTTGGCGTGGCCATCTCGGCCGGATAATTATTTATGCAAGATAAGGTAACGTACGAAGGCTGTTCCACGGTCTTTGGTGCTGTTGAGAGGCATATGTTTGGCGTCAGCTATTGACAGCTGCTCCACTTGTGTTAATAGGTCCGAATTTTGCAGACCTTGTTCGAGTTAGTTGATGTGTGGCTCATTTCCAAATAAACGATCTCATCATTGTTTTTTGTGCAAGCTTACATCCTTCGCAAATTTTTGAGGAAAAAGATATGCGTAATTGGAACCTTGAAAATAGTTTGTAAGGAAATTTAAACGCTTCTGCGCTCTGCTTATTCCTGTTCGTTGTCTCGAAAAAATGAATTAGGTATACCAATTTTTTACTTCAGTTCACGAAAAAATTTCCGTTATTAGTTGACTACACGTAAGCGCATCACTTCGTTCCCTGTGCGTCGCCAGGCACGGTTGTTCATGTGTTATGAGTAATAATATGTACGTCACACACAGCGGGCGGTGAATGTCTCCGTTCACTGAGTGCCCACATGAAATATCGGGGATGTTTTTCTCATCGATGTTCCCGTCGTTAAACACACACGTTGATCCCTCCCTCCCCTTTTGTTCCTGTTTTTAGTTTAAAATTCCTTGTTAAATTGACGCTCCGTAGCCTAGATACCCGCTGTAACTATGTAACTTCGTCCCTTGATGACGATTGGAGCAACAATTTTTGTATTGGTTAAGTTATGCTACTGAACAATAATGGAACCATCAAAACGTCAACTATCGCCCTAGTTAAGAGATGTACCCCCAAGGAAAGGTAGATATTCGCATCCCCTCGTGCGAGAGGCGTCTTTAGTAGGACTGTCATGCATGACGGCGAGCGTGGACAGGGGCGCCCTCAAGTAACTGACCCCTTTTAGTAGCATACCGATTTTAATGGGATACCCTGCTTTAATGGGATACCGTGTTTTAATGCGATACCGTATTTTAGTCGGATACCGTGTTTTAATGGGATACCGTGTTTTAATGCGATACCGTGTTTTAATGGGATACCGTGTTTTAATGCGATACCATATTTTATTAGGGTACCATATTTTAGTAGGATACCTTTTTTTGTAGGAACCAATTTGTATGATTCAACAATGGCCAAATTGTTGATGGACTTCAGAGGTCATCTATACAGCCCGTTTTATGGGCAGCGTCTTTTACAAGACAAGATGCTGCCGTAGTAGTGTTGCGTGTGAGGCTGTAATTAGTGAGAGAGTAGTGTTGTGTGTGAGGTTGCAATTAGTGAGAGAGTAGTGTTGCGAGGAATAAGTTAGTGAGACTTCTATCTTTCGAGCTGACTTTCCTTCTTTCTATTTTCATGCCTTCTTTGCTGATGATTCTTTGTTTTCTCTTCCTCTTCCTTATTAACATTCTATTTCTATGCGCAGAGGATCTTGTGCAGAAACTCACCTTGTGCATAGATTTCCCGCTCTCCAAAGTCTATCTTAAATCGTTCCTTCTCTTTCGGTGCAAGATAATCTTAGTCACTAAAGCGCTGCTATCCTTACTACTACCAGTACTACAGTTACTACTACTTCTACTACTATTAATACTACGTCTACTACTATTACTACTACTACTTAATTTAACATTACACCGACGGGCTCAAATTCGCCTTACAACATCTGGTGATAAGTGTAAAGCGTAAGCCACCTGCCGCAGTTGTCCCAGCCGTGTATTTCTTTTATTGGAACCCTTATTCAAACACGCATAACACCAAGCCCAGAAAAATGTTAGTGTACGGCTCGGAATAAATTCAGTCCGAGTAAAGAGTTAATGAGGATAACGCTCAGTCAACTGGACTGCGCAGGCGCGCCTGAACGCGTCGGCGACCGGGAATGTGAGCGAGCGTCTGGAATGCAGAGACTTGCTTGCGGTTGCCCCCAGAACTGTCAATATTGTGGCGAGGCCGCGGCGATATGCGCCTCTACACCGCTCCAAACGACCCTACATCGCCTCACTTGTTGCTCTCGCTTGTGTCACCTTCCTTCGCGTTGTTCTCGCGTTTTGTGCGCGCTTTTCGTGCGATTGTGGTCATTCCCCAGGTATTCTTCCCGCTTCTCCTGTGAATTCCGTCAGTATTGTACCTGTATTTTGAGCTTATTTGGTCCATGTTGTTTTTGTAAGTACTCTGTGTGTATCTATAGAGCTACTTTATCCGTACTTTTTCAGTTACTTAGATACTTCAGCGTTTTCTTTCTGTATTTTATATTCACTTCATTTACACTACTTCTGTATTTTGCATGCATTGATATTCTCATTGTTTTCGAGTTTTGTATTTATTCCATTCACGTTGTTTTTAACTTTTTTACTCATCCCATCCAGATGTTCATCACATTTTGCATTCTTATACTTTGACCAACCTGATTTTTAGCCCCCTTCAGGCAGAGGAGGAGAGGCCACTAGCGTCCTCAGGAGGGCACTGTTAGATTAGCTCAGCACACTGCTCCTTTGGGACTTTTATGTTCCGTGCCTACTTTGCTTCTTTCCATTTTCAGGCCTTTTTCGTTGATTATTCTTTATCTTTTCTTCCTCTTTTTTCTTCACTTGCTGGTTCTGTGAGCAGGGAATCCTGTGTGGGAACACACCTGTGCGTAGATTCCACATTTTTCCCACGTCCATACTAAATGGTCCTTTATTTTCGCAGTCTCGAGACCGCCTTTCATGCAGCTGGGGAGTCTTGAACTAATGATAAAAAAGAATTTTTCCCTTTTCGTGCACTTTATCAGTATACTTTTCGCAAAATTTTCATACGGCCTATTTTCATATAGCCTATCGCTATACAGCTCATTTTCATGCAACCTATTTTCGTACAGCGTATTTTCATACAACCTATTTTCATACCACCTATTTTCGTATAGCCTATTTCTAACAATTTATTTTCAAATCCATATTTTCATACAGCCTATCTTCATACAGCCTATTTTATACAGCCTATTCGACAAGCATTTGAGGCCCATAAAAATTGACGAGGACATCTGATCTCGACCATTTTGTATCGCACCGCCGTGGGCTTGAGATGATGCACGGCAAAGCCGATGTATGATGCGAGTTGGAATCACAATTAATTCTACCGCAATTAGGCGCGAGGGGCTCATTTTGCGCCCTCACCCCTGCCATAAAGCGTCCGACGGGAGATCTTTAGCCTTGATGTGGCACCTGACGAAGATAGACGTCCTTAGGGCGCGGAGGCCGAGCTCCTGTAGACACCCTGGATCTCCGTGGTGATAAGTCGTCGCAAGGCAGACAAATCAATTTGGATCGCCTGAGCTTCTGAGCTTGTAAATATCTGCGGCATAAATCATGCACAACGTGGGCATCATCATTCGAAATTCCATGCTGTGTTTCAGTAATGGGCCATTTACCGTTTGGAACACGGCAATTTTCGAGGACGGGTTTAAGGAAGGTGTTATTTACAGCGCGCTTTGATTTTATAGCTGATGGCTTGGCCTTATCAGGGCCAGACAACACTCATTTCAAAAACGGATCAGTTGTTGATAGAAGAGGTATCATAAATATGCACAGCTGTCACTCGCTTTTTAAGATGCGCCATCTCCATAAATGAAATCATGATGGACTCACAACGCAGCTTCCGCGCCTGAGCCAACCTCCAGTGTGTTAGCTGAGAGAAGACATATCAATTTTGGGACCGGGTACCTCTTACTCTGCGCATTAATCTCTCACTTAAGCCTTCGTTTTGTTGCTGATGATAAGCCTACGCTCTGAACGTTCATTTTTTGCTTGGTTCGCACAAGCTGACGCGTACGCTCGAACTTTCTGGTTCTCCGCCCTCTTTTGAAATTCAAAAACGAGTGTCTTGAAAAAGTAAAGGTATTCAGTAGCGCATGCAAAAATTTAAGTATCGTTTTGTACTGATATGATGACCTTATGCAACAATTTCAGTTTATGTCGGGGATGAAAAACTCAAGCGGTTCAGTTTAAGGTAGAATACAAAAAAAATAGAGCCATTCAAGGTAGGCAGGCAAAGAAAAAAATCAAGACATTCAGTTTAGGTCGACCACCAAAAATTCGAGACGCTCAGCATGCTGCAGGCAGGCCGACATGGTCCAGAAGTAGGCGTGTTCGCACCAGCTCCTATCAGCTGAAGAAGACGTTATCCAGGCTCATTTTGGCAGAATTGCTGGCAGTATCAGCAGATCACCTCGTGATCACTCGAGCCGAAAGATGATCCCAAGTGCGAATAAAAATCAAACTCGGAGACGGGAATATTTGTACGTAGGAGCTCTGATTTGGCCCCAAATATAGAGGGTTGGGAGCTAGGCTTTCACGTCGACGGACGAAGGTTTAAAGTCTCAACTTTGTGAAGAGTTTCGGTCGTCAGCCTCACTAAAACACTGCACAGGAACCCGGGATGTCTGGGGCTCTTATTCATGTGGGACTGAAAATATTGATTTAATGCAAGTGATGTATTGGCTGTAATGAATGGTGTACGAACTGCGAATGTCTCAGAGAGAGGTGCAAAAATAAGTACGCGTTCGTAAACTGCGGCTGTGAAAAGATTGACATAAAAATGTTAGTTTTAAGAGGTTAGCAAAATATGTTAATACACTAAACTATCTTTTGGAATCATGTCTCGGTAGACTAATGAGTTAGATCTGAGGTGGAAGAGACTACAAATGTTCGCCGATTTTCAAAATTAAGTTTTTCTTTTGGGTTCCATTAACTTCATTTAATGAAATATTAGATGTACCATCCGCATAGTTAACCCCTGATAATTCATATTACCTAGACGGTACCGTCACTTTTTAATTGCTTCAAGATGAAAATAACAATAAACTCAGTACCCAGCAAGACTGTGGTGTACATTAGGACTTAGTTGACAATTTTACAAGCACGATGAAACTGTGTCAGCCAGACTGTCTATAGCTTCCTTGGACGTATTCTTTAAAGACCTAGCGTTCCAGTCGCTTGTGAATCACAAATGTTCTAATGATACTTACTTATTTCCTCTATATTAAAACTACCAGTCACACATGTTCGTCTAGTCCTGAATTATTTCTTCTAAAATGAAGTCGTCAGTCACGCATGTTTGCCTAATCCTCAATTATTTTTTAAATTTAACGCTGCTCGTCACATATTTTGGTTTAGCCCTCAATTATTCCTCCTAGGCTAAGGTTGCAGGTCACGCTCGTGATCTCAGTCCTTAGTTCAAAGTTATGTGCGAAAGATGCTAAATTCTTAATTGTAGAAGCATTTTCAAACGTTTTCGAATTCAGTTACGAGCTTGCGAGGAGACTGACGCATCCGTCAACACGATATCAACTTTCTGTCAAGTTTGGAAGATGTTGCTCTACAGTATTTTAACTGCGATGTACTGTAGATCTTTTGTTTTATTATCCATAATTTTTGAGCAATGATGCACATCGTAACTGAAAACTGACAGACTTAAAAATTTTTTAGGGGGGGGGGGATGTCAAAGAACCTACAAATGAAATGAAGAGTCTCAAATATATCATATAATAATTAGGGTATCCTAAAATCATTTGCTCAGCTACCCTCACCCCTAAAAATAAACCAAGAGTCATTCTTGCGGTTGGTGTCTCTCAAGTCGAGCGCGCAGCCGGCAACACTGCACGAGTTTTTGGCCAGCCAGGTCCCTGCAGAGTGGCCGCCTCTGCAAAAAGGACCTATGTGAGGACTTTAAATGATAAGGACGCAACGTAAGAGATAAGACCCATAATATTTCGATAACAAGCGCTCAAAAACCTCCACCTTGACGTAGACTTTACTCAAGATTCCATATTCACAAGCCAAGAAAAGCTGCAGAGCGATGATTCTCGCGAGGCTACCGTTTTGAGGGCGGGGGTCAGAACTCGTCGAGAATATCATAATTTCAGAGGCACCCGTCATATATTCGTACGTCTCTCGAGCCTCCTCTGTACCACGTCGGGGCAACACGTTTTCTTCGACTTGAGATCATTAGTTAGCGTCCAATCTATTAAGGAACTGACACGGTGTGTGTATGTACAGTGTATGTGCGTGCATATTGTGGTGACACAAGGCGGTCGTTGAAACTGCCACTGCCTCGTCTGGATGACTGGTCATGACTGATAACGTCAGTCACTAGCTTATGCGCCGATTAAACCCATGAAAAATCGAGATCGTCTCGGAGCCAAAGTTGTCTTCAGGAGCCTCGGTTTGTTTTTGGTCTCAGTCTTGCCCAATGCAATTTGATGCGGTTGACCTCAATAGGTTTAAAGTTGATGTGATGGACCTACGCAGGTGTATAATTCGTATGGTTTAAAGTTTGGTACGATTGACCTCAGTGAGTTTTAAATTCGTTCAGTTGACGTCAGTAGGGTGAAAATTACTGACGCGTCTCTGATTAAATTTAAACTTTGTACGGTTCACCTGGCCTGCTTTAAAGGTTTAACAGTCAGAACAGTCCATGAGATCTGGCACCTCGATTGAGGTACAGGGTGCTGTCTATGCCTCCTATTGATATCTGCTGGCCTACTCATAGAAATCGCAACGTCATCATAGAGGTCGAAGATGTCGCTGCCATGAGTGTAGAATCCAATGGGCAAAATTCAGTCCTCTCCAGTATAGGTAATAATAGGTATAGCGGATTTCCCATCAGGGCACGGGTGGGAACAGACTTTGAAATAGCTGGTGAGTGTTGCTATTGTAGTGGTTCTCAAAGAGACAATTTCCGCTCTTCGGGAACTTTGAATTATTACTTTCCATTCTCTCGACGAATGCACAAGAGTCGTCGTCTAGGGATGGTATTTCTAGTGCTACCTCACGCAGCGGAGGTAAACTAGATTAAATGAGCACAATTGTTTCGTTTACTCGATTCAGAGAACGAAGAACAACGATAATTAGAAGTGGTCACAAATATTGATTGGTTTGTCTGACAAGAAAAAACTATAATAATAAATCGTTCAAACTATGATCCACCTAATATTACAGTTACAAGTTAATTTCAGTCTTATATCATGACTAAAGAAGCTATGTAATAATTATTTCAAATCACCTCTCTACAAAGCTAAGTGTGTAACGAAATTTTGTTGAAGAACAACGAAGGCAGTAAAGTGAACCGCCATGTACGTTCCGGAACCGCCATGCACTTGCCGGAATGGGCTATCTTTCTTTTTCACTCACATTAAATAGTTTTCAATTTCATTGTGCTTTCATAATTAGCTTCAGTTAGTGTACATTTTCTTTTACATGTTTTTATTACTTTCGTTCCTGTTGTTTTTTCTGACATATTTTGATCTCTTCGGGCGAGTCAATTTGTCTTTGTATGTGTGTCATATATGCAAATTAAAATTCATCTTGAGAATTTCAACACATATACCAATTTATGTCCATTTTTTAAATCAGTGCACTGAATTGTCGATTCAAAGCTAGTGTTATAACTATAAGCGCTACATGAAAACACCATAATTATGCAAAAAAATTATACAGGGCACGGCTGATGCTAACTCAACGCATTACACATGTGGCTTCATCATCTGCCATTCATTTATCAAATGATTAGCGAAGCAATTTATGCAATATGGAATGGCTGCGGGATTGAGCCGAATAGACCCGTGAATGGACCACTCGTCTAATCATCGGTTGCTACCGCGGACTACTGTAAGATTTTTGTAGTTGTCCTTAGCTGGAACCCGTGTCACATGCCGTCTGAGAACACTATGGACATTTCTTGATAACTTTACATCGCGTCTCGTCATCAATATCGACCCATCGTCATCATCATCGACACATCGTCATCATCTTCGACACATCGTCATCATTTTCGACACATCTTCAGCATCTTCGATACATCGTCATCATCTTCGACACATCGTCATCATCTTTAACACATCGTCATCATCTTCCACACATCGTCATCATCCTTGACTCATCGTCTCTCGCACTGGCGAAAACCGAGGACCTAGCACTGAACTAAACATTTTGTCACCGGACACACATTCCAAAACACAACTGCCGTGTAGCACAAAAAATCAATCATTCTACAGTCCACTTTCACATGCAGACGCACATAATACAGTAAGTGGGCCTGCAAGTATGAACCAGGAGCCGACAAAAACAAACTGTATTAATAGGTAAAGTCGTGCAATTCACACTACTGGCTAGGGATGAGACCTCGCTGTGGTGGGTGGACAGCGGGGATGGATGGGCAAGGCTGAGGTGCCCAGACTGCCTGTAGCTCCGGCGTGGCCATGCCGCTCTGGTGGTTGCCGTCTTGCATCTTTAACCGTCCACCGTCTATAGTGTGTTCAAAAACTAATGGTACTCCGTAGGTGTAAAAATCACCCAAAAAGAATGACGGTGTCAGGGTTAAGCAAGAAGTCAAACATTCGTTGTTTTCGAGTTCTGGAATCTCAAAGTTGAGTAGGGGCAGTCTAGCTATAGGGGGAGGGGCAATGGGGGAGTCCCCAGAGTGTCACAAGTCATGGAAGCTCGTTTGATTACATGAACTGCATTACGGAGTTAGAATTACAATAAGTGTTCAAAATTTTCGCCCACTAACTCGATGCAGAGCTGGTACGCAGAAGCGATCTTGAGTCCTCCTCAACGAGTCCCGCAGCAACAAGATAAAACAGACCTATACGGACGTAGCGAGCGGACATTTTGATTAATAATATACGCTTCCATCATGCCTTACACCTTTGGGGCTCCACCCCCCCCTTCTCTCACCACCGAAGTTACGTAACTTTACTCAAATTTGAGATTAGATATTTCGAAAACGAGGAACGTTTGAATTTTTACATATTCCGGAAAAAGTTGCTTTTGCCAGGTTTTTCTATCAACTGTCAAAGTGTGTAGCGTTAGTTTTCGGACATCCCGTATGAATTTCCATGTCCACTTTCGTAAGGATGCTGCTAGTTTTTAGTAACATGCTAAATACAACCTTATTGCATACACCCATAAGGCTGCTGCTAGTTTTTAGTTTCACGTTAAATACAACCTTATTGCATACTCACATAAGGATGCCAATGCAAGCTTGCCCCAAAAATAATTTGGTGTATAAATTGTCAACACGGTTCCTGGGACGATGCTTTATTTTGTTAATGGAGATGAAGTGACCTACCGATCAGTCACGTACGAGAAACGGGTTAATTGAGTTTTGTCACAGCTGCGTGGAGATGTTGCAGCAGTGCACCGCATTTCATTTTTTTGATGGAGATAAATAAATGAATTTAGAATACTTGTGGGCATAACTCGGATAGGTTTACTCAGTACAGGAGAGTACGTTCACCGGGTCTACGTTGAATTCCTTGAAAGAATGATATAGCTGCAGAAAGTATCAGTAGTGAGGAGCGTGCGAAAACCCCTCAAATGCACTGAAACAACACGTTTTGCCTAGATTTCTCGCCTCGATAGGCTCATGGTTAAAAAAGTGTCCCATTTCGCAGGAATCCTTCTGACACGATTCTATGTTCTGACTTTCTTATTCTGTTACGGGAGCATTCGCTAATTCCGCATTACAATAAATAACTAACTTCTTTTCCACCCAAAACCCAAGCTTTGAAGGCAGGGAATCTTCTGATACACGTTCGTTAATTTACAGCTACGTTGAGAAAAGTACAGGTAGTCTACACGCCGCTCGACTGCTGTCCAAGTGATACAGTTTGCATAACGAACTCAACACGTACATGTTGAGCGTGTCTAGGCAGGCGTCATATTTGTACAACCCGTCTAGCAGGCCTTCTCTCATACAATTCGCGGTAGATAAATAAAGCAGAATGATCACTCCTTGCTTGAGTAGATGGCGATCCTGATGTTTGTAGGTATTGTTCTTGTCGCGAGCGTCTTGGGGACTCCACTGATATTTTTTCTTGTTATTTTGGTGTAACTTTCAAGGGTGAAGGACGGTACGTAGCAAGCATGGCGCGTCTAGTTTTCTCAAAGAGAAATGATGATAATTTTGGCGTTGATTTTAAGGTTCCTTGCTGTGCCAGTCATCTCACTCGTGTTCTGTGCAGGATAATGTTGTGATGATAATAGTTTAACCCTCTTACGTCCAGAGGGATTTATGTATTTCATATAGGGTATATTGGGATTCTCGTATAAGTAAATAGGGATTTCAAAATCCATTTTCATAAGAATTTGCTCATTTACCGTATAAAGTAAAATGCACAGCCTCATCGCCGTCCTAATTTCGTTAGTAAAAAGTAAATTAGAAGCAATTGTTTTCTGAAAAATCACTTTCATGTGCAGCAAAATTGCCTAAAAATATCAAATCAAAAGCTTCTTTAATTTGAAGAACAAGCAAGAACCCATCATGTCAGTCAAAAAAAAAACTTTCCAAATCCTTAAATCATTTTGAAGAGATTTCTTACGGCCGCCTTGCAAGCAGTAAAAGTCTTTTCAGCAGAATTAAGAAGCAAAAGCATCCGTTTACGCATAGGATGGCGCATTCAGCATATCGTAAAGTTGGTAAAAATGTGTTTTTATTGAGGCATCACTGAGGTTTAGTTGAACAGATGAGCGATAAGTGAACGTTAGTCGAGGTGCTAAAAGCCGGAGCTCGCTGCACAAATGCGGGGAGGCGAACTGTTGTTCAAGGACCGATCGTCCGTCCCCCTAAATAAAAATACTTGGTAAGCCGTAAACTTCCTCAGGGTACAATGCTGTGCTTTTTTTTCTGTGTGTGTGCTTTTTCCTCTACGGTGAAAGAAAATGTTAGTTTTCCGAAATTTGTACTGAGAGAGAACGTGTCACAGGTGCAAATTTTTCTGGGAAGATGAAAGTCTGTGTAAAAGCCTGAAAAATAGTCACTCGTCATTACTTGTTTTTCTCCTAACTATAATCCGTAGTGCATGTGTTGCATATTTGCATTATAACAGTTTAGTGGCATGAACAGTGACCTAAAATTTCTGGCCGTGAGGGATCGAGCACGTCCACGTAAAATCATGTAAACATCTTCTAAAATCATGTAAACCTCTCGTAAAATCCTATAAACCTTTGGAATAATCATGTAAACCTCTCGTAAGATCATATAAACCTCTAGTAAATTCATGTAAACCTCTCGTAAAATCATGTAAACCACTCGTAAAATCATGTAAACCTCTCGTAAAATCATGTAAACCTCTCGTAAATTCACGTAAACCTCCCACCACACACTCGCGTGGCCGATGTCGCTCCGTGCCTGTTGTGCACGGCCGCGCGAGACTGCAGCACAAGTACAAAGTTGTACACACGATTTTCGTTTTTCGCATGATGAATCGTCAACATTTTTCTCAAGAACCCCTCTGTGTGTGTGTTTTTAAAGCCTTCAACCTGCAGTTAAGGGGGCGGAAAAGTCGTTTGAGCCCTTCGGATAGAACGCGAAAATCACCGAGCAAATAATGATCTTCACGCCTGTACGATCGGTCGTAAGTCGCACTCGGTCGTGAAACGAATCATCATCAAACGATTCGCATTTACCGAGACTTTTTTATTTGGTACACGTTTCCTGATCGGGTATGTTCGTTAGTATCTCGAAATTACGTCAGCTAATATGCATAAATAATAGAATAATAATAGTTGACGTTATATGTTAAAGTTATGAATTCCCTCGTGCAATCATATGTACGCATATTTTAAATATGTCTACATATGTATTACATCTGTACACATATTTTAATTTGGGATGTGCATGGCTTATGCCTGTGTCGAGGTATTTCCGTTGTATGTTACGATCCTACTTTTTGTAAACTTTCTGCACGTAAAATTTGAAATTTTCAGATGTTTTATTGGTTTAAGATGCGGTTTGACATGTAACGAAAAATGCACTTTTAAATTGTTTTTCAAAAATGACTGTATAGTGCACGAGGTAGAAATCAAAAGAAAAAATATTTTTACCGATCAGTTTTGGGGCTGGTTGTAGGAAAGGCAATTAGGATATTAGGATATTGTCTTTGAATTGAAAAAAAACTGATGTTTTTCGTTACACTTCCAGGTGTGGATGGCTTCCGGCAAAAATTCTGAAGTAAATAGAAATGTTAAATTATTTTTCGTGTTTGCCTCGCATTTAGTATTGTATTTGGATTGTTATTGTTAAATATTTAATATTTATAGTGAATAGTGCTGCCTGATTGTTAGGTATAAGTGATCTTAGTTCGAGCATGCTAAAAAGCACAATCATCTTAATTAAATCTAGTGTAGAAAATTATCATTTGATAAATTTTCGGCGATAAACATTGTGCTTCAGCAGCAATACATTTTGAATCAGATTGCCTCACTTCGAACTTTTTGTGATGAACAAAAATTCAGTTTAATAAAATATTCTGAGGCCGATATCGTCTAAAACAGTGAATTCGAATAAAGCGCGATTATTGAAATGAAAAACCCTGTTTTTCATTGTATTTGAAAAATCAACTTTGTTGTCTCTGATGCATGGTAAACAAACCGTGCTTCACATTTCACGCTTGGAACGAACCTAGATTTTATTCTTCTGCAGAACCGAACAAATCCCATATTTTAACTTTAGCGATCAATCTATTCCAGGTATTTATTACAGGTCACGTTAAGCAGAACCCATTCCAGCTGCAGCCTCACGCCAGCACTCCATTTTAGCTCATTCCGAGCGGCCGAACGACACGCGCCAATCCTCCCAAACTGGCGTCTAAAACTGGGGGTCCAAAACTAGGGGTCCCAAAACTGGGGTCCGAAACAGCGGTCCAAAACTAGAGTCCTAAAACTGGGGTCCTAAAACTGGGCTCCAAAAACTGGGGTTCAAAAACTGGGGTCAAAAAACGGGGTTAAAAACTTGAATTAAAAAACTTGGGTTCGAAAATTGGGGTCTAAAAACCGTTGTTCAAAAATTGGGGTCCAAAAACTGGGGTCCAAAAACTGGGGTTCAAAAACTGGGGTTCTTCGCGTCCACATTGGGTCGCTGCGTCGTTTTTTATCTGCTGGGTTGCAGCGGCACCTACGGTGTGCGCATGAGCGCTGTGTCAGTCGCCAGCAGCGGGATGAATTATTTCAAAATTTGCGGAATTCATTTGGTACTCGGCTTCCTGGAATCGGGTGCATAGCGGTTCCCCACTGTCCATACTTGGAAGTGTTCTCTTATTATTAAGAATTAACAATTTGGCATGGATGATATATTCTACGAACTGAGCGTCGACGAACAAAGTAATTTTACGCTTAGACGGCATTTATTTCCGAACAAAATGCTAGCTGTAGCCTTGAATGCAGAAACTCTATTTAGTTTCTTACAAATAATTAGCAACATCCATGTAAAAAGGAGCCTTGAGGTCATTTTGGTCTACTAAAAGTTCATTTCTAACGCAAAAACCTTCATTTTCTTGCATCAGAGCTCGCAGTCCTGGTGAGCTGCAGCGTCGGGTGCGCCTCCTGCTCCCCCGTGAACGGGTGCCTCGCCTGCCGCCCCCCATTCCTGCTCACCCTCCGCCGGGAGGGCGCCCGACAGATCCCCTCGTGCCTCCCCAACTGCCCCCCAGGCTTCTTCAAGACGAGGATCTCCAAGAAAAGATTCTGTTCGAGTGAGTGGGGGTGTCTTTCGCGAGTCTATTCCATGACCAGCAACCGGGGGCCATGTCTTTTGTTGCTGTCTGAGTGAGGGGCCGTGAAGCTGTTGTAAGTTAAGGATTCAATTTTTTTGTATTTTTCTTTACGTAATTGTAAGCCCTCGACCAACCTCTCCATGTGACTGGAAATGGTTTGGGCATTCGATTTGACGAGCGAGTTACTTTTTTTTTACTGTTACTCTTCGCTAATCTCAATTAGGGTTAAATTTTTTTAAATCAGTGTCCATATGTGTTAAATTAAAACGATTGACATGAGTAAAAACCTGAGCATAAGTTTCTAATCACGTTGGACTAAAGTATTTTACCAAACTTAAAACTCGAATATAAGTATACGTTATGTTAACATAGGTTACTTAAGTTTACTTAGAAACTAAACCTAGGCGTCTGTTATATTCACTTAGCTTTCTTAACTTTTGCCAGAGCTCGCCCCATATTTTCCGTACATATATGTTTATATATGTTTTCAACTTAGAAGGTGGAAGTGTACACTACAGCAAAAGTAACTTCTTCCCTAGCTAGCCTGGACCGTGACAGGCCAAGTCTATCACAAAAGTACACCGTGGTAAACCAGAGTGTGAGCGAGTGTTGTAGAACTGCAAGATGTGAACTCTTCAGTCATGATCACCCCGAATAAAGTGTGTCCTGAGACATGAGCTAATGTAACTATGAACTAATGAGACTCTTTTTATTTGGGAGTTTCTAAGTAGTTCGGTTAATAATTATACAGGGTGTTTTACATTTCTTTGAGCAAATTTTAACAAGAAGTTTTTTCGATGAAATTTCGAACACCTGATGTGAAAGCCTAACCTATTTTCAAACTCTGTATTGTTCGTTCAAAACAATAAACTTGTAAATTTGAGAGCCTATTTTCTACCGACGCCCCTAACTTTCAAGTCTCCGTAACATTTTAAATAAGCATTTTCGGACATACCTCCATGAGGTAATATGTGTTTTTGTATTACCGAAACGAGGCTCATGTTAAAGTTTATTCAACTAATTCTAAAACACCCTGTATATATTGATGTAAGTTACAGAAAACGCTCTTAACATGGATTCAATCGGACAAAGAATTTTTTTTAAGCGCATAAAACCACAATCAATACAATTCTCAAGGTATGTAGCTGATATAAAGATTACTTCCTGAGCAATGACCCAGCCAAAGGTCACGACTCAGGAGTTGTACTCAACCCTCATTCCAGGTGACGACTCAAGAGTTGTACTCAACCCTCATTCCAGGTCACGACTCAGGAGTTGTACTCTACCCTCATTCCAGGTTGCCTAGAGCGAGGGTGTTCACACTGCTCAGGAGGGGGCCGCTGCTCCCGCTGCACGGCGCCCCTGCTGCTCTACAGAGGGCGTTGCAGGGCGGTCTGCCCCCCACACACCGCCGCCCTCCCTCGCCTCAACGTCTGCGTCAGGAGGCACAGGGTCTTTCCTGAAGAAGGTGAACTTTGGCTTGAACTTTCAATCTTTTATGCCTTTTCTAATACGTATAATAGGGGACAATTAAAAGCTCTATTTGGACATATATGACCCTGTTCGAGTGATGATTACGAGATAATTAAGAGCTCTTTTAGGATATATATGTATGTTCTCTCTCTAATAACCATAATTATAAAAAATAAAATTTATTAGGACCCTGATGTAGGCTTAATCAGCAGCAGTTTTTCGCATCGAGTGAAAGCTTTCGAAGGTTAAATTATTAAATTAACTATTCACGATGGAAGAATGGGAGGTAGCCAGACTGTTGCTGCAGCCGTATCCTGGATACCTACGTGACTTCAAATTTATCGTTCATTTTACGCAGTGTAAAGTTTTTCCTACCTCATTAGAAACAGGGTCGGCAATAAGAAAGGTACCCCTCCTGGAAAATTGTAAATTGTAAATAGCCCTGATATATTGAAAAAAACTTTAGAATCTCTTCTTTCATTTTAAATGAACCTGATTTTTTATGAACCTGATCTTTTCACTGTTTGTAGTTTTATGGCAACAATTTTTTAAGAGGTGTACATTACTTATTGTTCACCGTGTATAGATAGATTATTCCATGGAAATTTTTACTCGTCAAAGTTTTCCGGACGATATTCATGTCCGGATGAATGAGATCGAGAGAGGGCCTTGGATGACTCAAGATTAGGGCCAGATATCATCTCGTGATGCGAGTTCATCAAACTGACGTGATGGAAACGACTGAAAAATGAACTGTTGGAGGAATCCCATGCGGTTGATGCTCGCATCAACGGGCTGGAACGGGCGAGAGGTTGGTGCTCTGTATCATGGCAACGTAGACAACGTCGCACGAGGCTTCAAAAAATTATAGGAACATTTCGCTGTTCAAAGGAATGGTTCAACTCAACTATTTAGGATCACGATCTATTCGTACTTTGGGCACAGTCAGGCATTAGAATTGAGGAGACTCTGAAGTTCGTTGGTGCGATCGTTGACTGTAATTGTGAAGCAAGTAACCGAGTCTCAGTTACTTTGTTAATTGTAAAACATCTAAATTATACGCTGTAAAACTTGTTACTTTGCAAGTTGTAAAGCCTGCAACATGTGCAACTGTATCATGTGGGGCATGTCAAGCCTGTTACATGTGTTACTAAAGCCTGTAACATGTGTTACTTTGTACATTGTGAAGCCCGTAACTGAGTCACAGATACTTTGGACTAAGATTTACCTATGCACTCACCAAGAAAATCTTACTAAAAGATTGAACATCTTCGTACGTTGAATATTCTAATAATTTGAATAAATGAGTAAATATCTACCTGCTAGTTAGATATTTACGTACGACCTATAACATAATAAGCTGGACCTCTTCATAATAAATTGAGTAAGTAAATAAATATCTTCCTGATAAATTGAACGTCAATATGCTACGCGTCCTAATAAATTGTATATGTGAATATCTTCACGATAAATTGGACAATTACGACAGTTATCTTGTTAACTCGAATATCTTCTTAATAAATACGATAGTTAAAAAAATATCTGGCGGATAAATTGGACACCTACATGCAACATATATCGTTTGCGTGCGTCGGGAGCTCAAGACGGCAGGCTTCCTTCTTTTCCTAGGGGGAAGTTCCGAGCAAAGTTTACCCTGAAATGCCTCCTACAATTATACTTCAGACCTTGCACAACCTCATTCTATTTTGGAAGGACCCACGATCTATCAGATCCTGTGCCTCCACAGCAAATCCCACATCGGATCTCATCTCCACAGCAAATCCCACGTTCCAGAGCGTTTCTTGCAACGAAATCCCATTCTATTAGCCCATGATTTTTCCATGTCCGAGTCCAATTTTATCAGATCTCATTAGAGGAAACTGGGCGCTTCTCCGAGGCCCGCAGGGAGTTACACAAAAGCCTGCCCCTAATGTGCAGCTGCCCACCGTCCCTAAACACCAACCACCACGCGAGAAATGAGTCACCGCACTCTAGCTAGAGTCTACGGCCTTAGAGGTCCTCATACTTGCCTCGTGCGAGAGGCTGCAGTTACGCGGCTGCGTGTGTCATTAGGCCACATTTCTGGCTCTGCAATGCGCGCTCTGCTACAGATTCATTAACATATTTCTTGCGGCGCTCGCCAGCGGTGGGACGCGCGTCGCCCAGTTCTGGCGTGCGGGCTTGCATGGCGGCAACCGCACCTCGAGGTCTGCGTCGAAGCTTAGCAGCTTGTGCGACTAGCGCAAGTCGGGGTCGGGACTCGGAGTCGGGAGTCGGAGTCGAGAGTCGGAGTCGAGAGTCGGAGTCGGGAGTCGGAGTCGGGACTCAGAGTAGGGAATGAGAGTCGGGGGTCAGAGTCGAAATTTTCAGTCCAGAATCTAAGTTTGGCGCTTGAATCAACAGCGTTGCGAGTTTAATAAGAGTCGGAGTCGCGGTCAAGAGGTCCAGTCCACAGTCTGGTAGGGGTTCGAATCGCCGGCAAAAGTATGAGTCAAGCACGAAAGTTGGATTGCACAATCTGGATCAGGAACGGAAGTCTAGTGGCATGCAGTGCGCCGATGTTGAAATTGAACATTGTCACAATTAGTGTTTCTTGACACAAGAATTTTCTTCGGTACCGAAGATGTTTTAAATTTTATTAAAAGCTTTGGATGCGGTTGTGCCCTGCCCTATGCGAGTTTGAAGTTCTCACTGCCATTACAATGTGTTGTACACCTATCAAAGTAATGTTCCTTTTACCCTCACCAGAGTAGCTAAAGTCGCAATTCACCAACACGCATTTTGTGTTAATCCTTCGTTGCATGTTCTCTTCCACGTAGATGTCAATGTTAAAAACATCTATTTACGCATTATTAGAAACAAATTATCCACTGTAAGCTATTTTTACGTATGCATTGAGCTCTCAATCTTGCTTCAGCATTAAAAAAATCAACCTCTAGATCTACATGTGATGAAGTACCTCACGCCCAGCGGGTGCCCACTGAGTTACAGGGAGCCCCAGCCATGGGGGAGTGGGTGCCCAGCGCCCACACCTCCACGCTCCGCCCGCGCGCTGTCCAGCAACGCTTGCAGTTTCGTGCAGTGATAAGGGTTATCGAGGAGACGGAATGTTGGTCGTCATTTCCTTGGTGGGACTTTGCTTTCTGAGGCTGTCTGTCTGTCTCTCTGTCTGTCTGTCTGTCTGCCCTGCTGTCTAGTTGGTTGTTTGACTGGTGAATGGCTGTCTGTATGTCTGTCTACCTATTTTACCTGTCTGTTAGGCTGTCTGACCGGCTATTAGGTTGCTTTTCTGTCTAACTTGTTGGTTGGCTCATTGCCTGGCTGAATGACCACGTGGCTGAATGGCTAGCTAATTAATTGACTAACCATTTCTTTCGCTAGCTGACTAACTGACTGACTGGCTCAATGGCTGACTAACTAACTGGAAGCGCGTTATTTTACCTAGTTCTAGCGAACAAAGTGAATTTATCGATCGGGCTCATAAGTAAATAAAAAAACTGTTTAAGATCTGTTTTAGTATTCCAGCAAGCCCTTATGCAGCAAAACTTAAACTTTTTAGCCATCAACGGTAAGTGATGAATTTGACCATGTATGGTACGTGATGGTCCACATTTGTATAGGTTGTGATTATCTTAGTATTTACGAGGACTAAAATGTACGTTTTATGCATGTAACTCTGCCCAGAAGAATACAGGCCGCCCTGGCTTTGACGTCCAATCCGCGCTTCACGTTAACGGCAATCGCGCATAGTTTGACGGACAGTAACTAAATTTTATGGCACTGACTATTTCCCGTTTTGAACTGAGCATTTTCTGGTTTGAACTGACCATTTTCTGTTTTGAAGTGACCATTCTCTGCCCTTTCGTTCAAGGGAACGTTTTTTATGAACTAGTGTACATCAACGCCCCACAATAATGGCAGCATGAGGCTCAATGCGTGTACGTCAAAGCGAGGACGGCCTATAGCATAAATGTGGACCGTGCCATCCCATTTACCTGGAGCAACGTCGCAAGGCGTTCATCCATGTACATGAACAAAAAGCTTGAATGCAGATATACGAAAGCCTATTTTATCTGGCCAAATCGCTCGATGCCATATTGAACATAGTCGCAGGTCGGGTTCCTGGATTGGTCGCCGATCGGTCATATAGCGGGAATGAAAGTGACCAGAATTGTTTTGAACTTACAGTTTCATGGCAAAAGTAGAAATAATTCTATAAAGAAAATGAAGACAATTTCTTCGCTAGATTAAGAGCAGCTTCCGCACAGAATTAGAAGCGGTTCCTATTCCGTAATACAGAAAGCTTCTATCAAAATAACGAAACTCCTCAGAATATAAATGCAAAAGATTTCTAGACAAAAATGTAAGCAGCGTCCTTGCTAGAAGCTGGAAGCAGTGTCTTCACGAAAATACGAGCAGTTTCTTCACAAAACTAGCAGTGTAATTTTACGAAGCTAGGAACAGTTTCAACACAATACTGGACACAGTGTTTACACGAAACAGGAATGAGTATTTGCACGAAACTACTGACAGATTCCACACAATACTTGACTAAATGTTTGCACGAAACTGGAATGAGTATTTGCACGAAACCACTGACAGATCGCACGCGATACAGACACAGCGTCGGCACGAAACTGAACACAGTTTCTGCACAAAACTGGCAAGAGCATGGCCTCAGAAGGCGAAGCGTCGTCAAAGAGTCACGTGATGACGGAGAACCCGCGTTGAGCGACAGGTAATTAGATCGCTGTCAGACTCGTCGTGGCCAACACCTTCCAACAACGTCGTTTTTCCGTGCTTGCTGCGAAACCTTTGCCGTGTGTCATAAAAAAAAATCCGTTTCCATACAAAGGAACACGAGGCAAAGCCGCGCTTGTTTCACGTTTAATGTACGGGTTGCGCTTCAGTGTTGCGTTCTTAGCACACGCTAATACGCGGCTGGTGGGTGCATGATTTGATGCTGTCGTGGAGGTCGTGCCCGGTGGGCAGAAGCGTTGGTTACAATCGTTCTTACCTTGAAATTTTGCGCATTTTTGGTGATCTCGAGCGAGAACTTTTGGTGTGGTCTGCAATAGCGATCAACCCCACTCCGTATTCGTTTTGCTCGTATTGACCTTGAGTATCTCATCGGAGATACTATTGACCTTGAGTTTGCCAATCCTTGCAGACTATGGCATCCCCAGGGTTAACTCAGCTTTAGATAGGCTTTTGGAAATTTTACCTAATGTGCTTTCCTTTAATTTTTACACCGTCCTCGCTATCTATTCTTTGTTTTTCTTCCTCTTCTTTCTTAACTTGTTGTTTCTGTACACAGGGGATACTGTGTGGGAACACATCTTGGGCGTAGATTCCCCGTTTTCTACAGTCCGTACTAAATGGTCCATTCTCTTTCGGTCCGAAATAGTCTGAGTCACAAAAGCGCTGCAATCTATAACACCACCACCACCACCACCACCGCCACCACTTCTACTATCATTTTTTTATTCAATGCCTGGTCGTGTTCATATTACACTCACAGTCGTCCGTGTGTTACAGGTTCGCCTGCGAACGCCAGTCTCGACGACGCCTCCTCTTCCAGCATCGTCGAGTTGCCAACTTCTCTTCACGAGGAGGCGGCCTTCGACAATCACATCGACGGCCACCAAATCGATGACTTTTATGAAGTGGAGACCGCCTCCGCTGGCGGGAGAACGGGCGGTTCGAGCCGCAGAATACATTTGGATGACTTCGATGACCACCGAAAATCGAATGCCGTCAATTCAACGGTGTTTTTGAGCGACGATTCCACGAGATATCGAGCTAACGATTCAGCATTCGGTCGAATCCGGTACTTCAGGAATCGAGAGTTTGGCATCGAGAGCGATTGGAATTTAACAAACGCGTTGACAGAGGGGACTGTCCGGGAGGATCCCAACGGCACTTCGTTTGGTCGCGTGAAGTACTACAGCGACTCGCAGGATCCTAGAAACGGGACATTTCTGAGCCACGACGTGTACGGCTTGGTGGCCAACTCTCCCGAAGAAAGTCTGGCGCTCGGGCGCGAGAGGAGTCCTTTGGACCAAAGCCACGTCGCATGGGAGGTGCTGCGCCGCCACGGTCCGCTCCGGAGACTCAACAAGCGCAGACGGCGCAGGCGCAAAAAGAAACGAATGAGAAACAAAAAGCGTAAACGGTTACGAGGGCAAAGGCTGAGGCTTAGCAAAGGAAAGAATAAACTCGAGAGAAATATAACTGAAAGGAGGAGATGGAGAATATCGAGGAGGAGAAATCTCCTACGCAGAAGGAGGAGAAGAAAGAGGAGAAGGCATAAGTCTAAGAATATTACTCTGAATGAGATCACGTGACAGTTGTGCGAGTTCATTTTGTTTGTGATAATAGTTCGCCATGATGTTCATATTTTGTCTTTCGCTTTCGTTGCTGTGTTCCACTACACAGAATACGTAATATTTAATATAGAATTCTCAGTAACGCACCATAATGCCGTAGCTTCTCTCTAATACGTATTTCTAATCAACTTTAACATGCGTTATAGCGTGCCATGTGTAAAAACTGTACATGTTATTCAGCAGTGGAAACTAGTTTTAGCACTGTTATTATTGAGTGAGTTTCAACATTTTTTAAGAACTGTGTAGTTCAGTTGGACTTTATGTGTCTCTTACGACGAAAGTACTTTTGTTTGTCTCCAACGAAAACAGCACTTTCGCAAAACTTTGAAACTTTGACGGGGGCATCACTGGTCGTCGTCAGATGTTTGTCTGGAATTAGTTTTCAAGTTTGTTTCGCTTGAACTGACGCCTGCAGGTCACCAACTGTGCCGCAGTTGAAAAATGTGAATTTGTGAGTCCAGCCTAGATCTTTGTGTTGTCAGAAGGTCTCCAATTGTTCACACGCGGGCGATTTCATATCTAATATCATTTCAAACATTTAATGGCCACTTTTGACTCAGTACTACAGTCATAATTTACCTTTGACCCCTACCTACAATCAAATAAGAAATGGCTAGGCTCACGAGAGAAAATACTTGTGGGCCCAAGGAGGCTGTCTGGCCTACTGCAAGTTGTGTCTCTTATGAAAGAAATCGAAGAATGATAATTACCGCCTCAGTTGTTGCGGAAGCGTTTCAACGGTGAAGAGCAGAGCCTTCTAAGGAGATGTTAAAAAATTGTCACAGTTTGTTAATAAGACTGGCAAAAAGCGACACTCGTTCGCACGGACTCCGCCAGGGGTGCCCGGAAAGATGCGCCAGACAGCTCCAGCAAACGGAAATATTCACATAATTCAGGAAATTAGAACTACGAAAAAGATGATTCTTCGCATCAATCCTGTAAAAATGAATTATTTCGAATACGAAATGTAGGTTAACTTGAAGGCAAATAAAAGAATTATTCCGACTCATGGCTCCAATTGTTGCAAAGCCCATCTCATTTTTTTCCGTCGTCTCTGAGAGACCACGTAAGACGACACGCCTTCACGCGACGGTACCGAGGCTGTTGCTCGATTATTTACAATTGAACTGCAAAATTCGCCAATGTTGGTGTTCACATTTGTGAGACCGAGTACCTGACAGGTGGCACAGTCCGCGTACCTGACAGGTGGCACAGTCCGCGTACCTGACAGGTAGCACAGTCCGCGTACCTGACAGGTGGTACAATCCGTGTACAGATGGTACACTCCTGCACCATGATTGCTGTGACGCAGCGGCACAACTGCGTCTCAGTTGATGCTGCTAGATTCTGATTTCTGATTTGGGTTTTTAGGTTTTCTAGATTCTTGTTTACAGTTTCGCTTTTGCGTCCATATCGTTCAGTTTCCGTTAAAATGGTTACATTTCGGCTTAGACATAGTGAAATTTAGTTGGATGTGGTACATTTCAGTTACTGCAGCTACATTGCAGCTAAAAATGGTACATTTCGCATGAAGCTGATACGTTGCGCCTAAATTCTCTTCACATGTTGATCTCTTCTCGTAGTTTAGTTGAAGTGGCGCAATTCATGTGCAGTTTTTTGCACAGTCTCGAGTGCTGACCTCAGCTCGTTGGAAAGCGGAATTTTTTGTTGAACTTTAACATTAAAGCGAAATTTTGTGCTTGGAAATCGTGTGAAATTTGAATGATGCATTTCGAATTCGCGGGTGAGTTGAATTTTACGTTCGATGTTCAGTGACAGAAAATGTTCGGGAAATTATTCTGTTGTTAAATTTTGGTCTTGTTTTGAAATTTAAAAATGTTGTCATTACTTGAATCCAAAGCCTTCGATTTAAGGATTCTATCGTTACGTGAATGCAAGCCTTTATATAGAAAGATTTTATCACTGCTTGATCCAAAAGTGAAATGTTTAGTTTGAATTTTTACTTTGATACAAAATGGGAAATATTTCAGCTTTTATTATCGTTTGAATCACTCGATTCGATCAATATACCTTATTCACACCTGTGAAATATTCTTATTTACTGACAAGCAAGCGGTAAAAAAATTACATTTCCTATGAAATTTTAAACAATAAGAATATTATTAATATCGGATTGTAATTTCTCCACAACACGTAAAATATTAAAATTTATTAATATTTGGAAACAAAGCGTGCAATAATATAGTGTTACATAAATCATGATGGAAAATATTATAGTTTAGTATTAATTTTATTTTTGAACCGTAATGTTGCGGCGGTTACCTATTCTGTACTCGCGCCTCTCCACAGCCAGCGACTTAGCTGGGTGCTTCTCTTTCTGATTACTGATGAACCATTTCAATCACTAACCGATTATTTCAATAGATTAATTGTAACTGGCAGATGTAACTAAGACGAGATTTGTACCCGTGTGCTGGCAGAGTACCCGTGTGCTGGCAGAGTACCCGTGTGCTGGCAGAGTCCATTTCGATGCGCCACTAGTCCTTGTCTCCTCACTTTGAAGTGTACTTCCTTTGGTAACTAGTGTTTAATAACTAGTGTTTGCGAACTAGTCTTTGATAACTAGCGTTGAATAAGGGTTTTCTATTAACCAGTTTATCACAACTAATTTTTGTTGACTAGGTTGGTGGTAACTAGATTTAGCACGTGCACCATAGCTAGTTTATAATTACAATCGCATTTCTCTCCCGTTTTTCTCTTTGTATTTAATATTACCTTGGACGAGATACTTGTTCTGTTTAACAAGTGTCCAGACTCGAGGTTGTTGTTATTTTTTTTTGTCGCCATTGGCGCGCCTCAACTAACTGAAGTGGTTATTTTTGTTGGTGTAGAAATTATTTTTCATCGTAATCATCACATTTATAAGCAGGGATGGCCGGAGCCCGCTGTTAGTCCAGGAAATGTAGGCGGGAAATGTAGGCAGGAAATGTAGGCAGGAAATGTAGGCAGGAAATGTTGGCAGGAAATGTTGGCAGGAAATGTTGGCATGAAATGTAGGCAGGAAATGTTGACAGGAAATGTAGGCAGGAAATGTAGGCAGGAAATGTTGACAGGAAATGTAGGCAGGAAATGTAGGCAGGAAATGTTGACAGGAAATGTAGGCAGGAAATGTAGGCAGGAAATGTTGACAGGAAATGTAGGCAGGAAATGTAGGCAGGAAATGTTGACAGGAAATGTAGGCAGGAAATGTAGGCAGGAAATGTTGACAGGAAATGTAGGCAGGAAATGTAGGCAGGAAATGTTGACAGGAAATGTAGGCAGGAAATGTAGGCAGGAAATGTTGACAGGAAATGTAGGCAGGAAATGTAGGCAGGAAATGTTGACAGGAAATGTAGGCAGGAAATGTAGGCAGGAAATGTTGACAGGAAATGTAGGCAGGAAATGTAGGCAGGAAATGTTGGTAGGAAATGTAGGCAGGAAATGTTCGCAGGAAATGTAGGCAGTTCTCGTACCTGTTTTAATGTGGAAATTTCGTCCTTGATTGTGGGCCCGTGCCGCCCTGCCTTCATGGACAATAAATTCTTACTTTTAATTTTAGCGAAAAATAACACTTCTATTTCGCGGTCGAACACAGTTTTACTGTTTGTACTGTTTACTTTGCTTCTTGTATTGTACGCCTTGTAAGTCCCGTCTTTCGTTACTGTTTGTACCGTTTACATGGAAAGTATTTTTTTAACGAAAGGTCTTTACTTTCTGTGCAAAGGTTGAACTTTCGTTCTACTGTCTAGTTATAGAAGTTAGATTATTATGCGTATGAATGTATGTTTCTATCACACGTCTCTATGGCCTGCCAAATTCTAACGAAAGGCAAGACTTATACTGCACGGTAAATGGAATTTCAATCATGTATATTTTTCAATATCTCTCACTGTCAACGACCTCTCTTTGGAAAGAAATTCGGATATTGAAACCTTATCTCCCAGTTGATGACAACATTGCCTGCTTTTGGCATAGGCTTTCGTGGCTAATAAGAGAGATCTAAAATATCATTCTTCATACATGAGACTACATACATTGCACATCAATCTCAGTGTTTCATGCCGCACCTTGGCAGTGTTTGTAGTATGGGCCTGGACTAGCGAGAAGTTGACGGCACTAGAAGTGATGCGATGGTATTTTTCTCACCATTATTATGCATTTGAATATCATGAGTGTTTATTCGAAGATATGAGCGGTTATGATGCAGACGTCGAACAGTGCAACACAGCAGAAAACGTCGAGTTTTTATAAGTTCGGAGAGCATATTGCATGAACCTATGCCCACTTTAGCCCTCATTCTGCTCCCTAATTTTACCCTCGAGTTTAAATGGATTTCCCTTCGATTACCGAGTATTCACCGCTAAACAACTGAAAATTACGATTGCTCACGATGCTCCATGGACTGACTCTGGAATTTTGACTTTGAGACTCGCCCGAAACGGTCGGGTCTCAGTCTCACACATCGCTTCGATGCTAGGATTTCTTTGTTGAGATACGCTCGGTAATTTCGTGCGAGCCCTGTAGATGCTGCACGTACGTACGTGGCATGGCGTCGTAAGTGAGTTTTAAAATATGAAGGAGAAACAACGCAGCAGAGAACGTTGATACTTGGTAATGAACATGGTGGAGAGCCAAACCTTCCGGACTCACTGCTGGAGAAAGAACAAAGTCAAAACTTAAAAAAAAAACTTGGCCTTTTATGTATTATGTTCATTGCACCGTTGGTTTTTATTTTTGTTTGAAATATGAGGTTTCCTTGGAGCCGACCAACGAGTACCATAAATGAGTTTTTATGCAGGTGATGTTGATAAAAAACGTTTGTTTTTTAGCTTCACAGTTGCAGGCAGCGCAAGAAATAAGTTACAATATATGCTTCCCAAGACGTTCTAAATTAGAAATTATTTCAGATGGCAACACTTGAAGCCGTGAAATTATGTCGGTGATGTTTTGAAGTTAGAAAAGAATCACGAACGCTAGAAAATGAAAATTTTTTGGACGACATCAAAATTCCACGCATTTCAATTACCGAAACATGATTATTTTTGTGGCACGTTGACAGACAAGTAGAGCGGACGCGTGACTTCATCTTCTGTCGTTCAGGATATGTGGGGCGAGAGCATGACTCGATACATAGAATGATTCCGAGCTCTCAATAATCTAAGCCTATAATATTCTCGAGTACCTCTTCAGCTCCAGCTGCTAAACATGCACCGAATTAGTCATACTGAAGCGCCCAGTCTTTTCTGTATAATGCCAAAACTTTGATCAACTTGTTTGTTTGTGACCGTGCACACTCTTCAGTAATAACATAGGGCAGAAATTAAAAGCTCATCTCAAATATATCGAACGAAGATTTTTACATCGTATCATGGATACGGTTCTTTTGTACGAAAGTGAATAAGTTATTTTTTTCGGCTTTGGATATGTGTTAGGAAATAATGAAGAATTACAATAGGCTCAAACAGGATTTCAAAATGTGACCCGGCGGGTTTTTGGTGGTCTAGTTTTTCTATAAATGATATGAATGACGTAAAAACGTAAAAACTCAGTCGCTTTAAACATGGACAAGCGAAAAAATTATTCTAAGAAAATATGTCTGTTCAAAAAGAAGGAAGGAGAGGGAAAATCGAAATTACGTTCTGTAAGAAGTTGCGTGAAATGTTTGCTTGGGTACTAATGAGCTTGCGAGTTGTGATGCAAATGTGATTATCTCAAACCATCCCAACGTTTTTACGCTAAGAATTTACAACGAAGCGCTTTTCTAAAATAAATAGAATCGATCTGAGTATCGTTTGATTTACCTTTGAGCTGATTTGTAAACAGTTCCTAGCATATACTGAGGCACGTTTTATTAGTTGGCTTGGTCTGCGGTAAAGTTGTGTTCTTAAATATATTATAAACTATTAAGTTTCTTCATCTGCCCTCACCGACTTTTCCCTATATTGTTTCTATGGCACGAAGAGTTTTTTTTCGTGTACCTCCAGAGTATGTCTCACAAACCATGTGCTTGTAATTCAGTTATATTTGGCATTTTTATCTCCCCGTATGTCTGAAAGTAAGTTCTCGTTTGACACGTATTAAGAGATATCCATCTTCGTCATGTCACGTGACCACCAGAATGATCACCCATTTGCATTTGGCCTTCGAGCGATCGCTGTTCATTGGTCATCATATCAGCTAAAAAGTAATCTCAATCATCACCATACTCCTAATTGGTTCATGGTCACATCGATTCCAATACTCATATCACTTAAAAATAATTCATTTTTCCTCTTTGCATATTGTCACTGTGTGTTGAAGCCTGTGAATAATTCAGCAAACCCCGTTTAAAATTCAACGGAAAGTGTCTTCCCACATATCAACTTGAAAAAGGCGGCCCCTCGAAGAAAGCCTGGATTTGCCTTGTATTTTCCAAGATGGTGATAAGAGACCAGCGGAGCAGACCACGGGAGCCGCCGTAAAAACTGGACACATTATGCGCTGCAGAGGCGTCGGTGGTCGTTGCCGATGTAGTAGTTGGGTCTGAAATATTAGTCATTGTGTTCGAATGTCTGCTGTTTTTTTTGTTCTTTCGGAAGGAGCGTTCGAAAGACGGCAACAGGAGAGTTAATAAAGCGTGCGCTTCCATGAGTCTTTTGCTTCACTGCACAACTGCTGTAAAAGTTTTTGAAATGAAACTTGATTCAAAAAAATTGTAGATTTTAGAGTTTAGTTTGGCTGTTAACGTATGGTGGAGATCGGTTATTGCATTGATTTCGAACACTGCTTCAACTTTATCTCAAGGAAAACATTTATTTGCTAATTTTCAATCATGCTTCAATTTATTCATAATTGGCCAAGATTTTTTCTAATTTGGACTCCGAGACAAAAACAAAGTGAAGTGATGCGTAAGAACTAGCGATGCAGGTGACGACTTTTAGTGCAGGAACTGCAGAAGTGCATTAACTCTTATCGCACCTTGATATTATAGATAACTCCTATAGTGTATAATAATACGAAAAGTATATGTACATATGCATTTTGTGTGTAACCATTTATTTGCGTACTAAAGGAATTGGATAGGAAAACACTTTCGGGTCCGTATTCCTAATCAGCGAGACCGTGTCAGAGAAG
>VOMN01072316.1:0-27312 GCA_014899125.1 Orchestia grillus | reverse complement strand
CTGTGGAAAAGTTTAAATAATAATAATAATAATAATAATAGCAATTAAGCCCTTATAATAGTAATCACCTTAATTCTACTTATGAGAATTCAAGTGCCTCGCTAACAGCCTATCTGTTACTGGGAGAAACGCCTCGAAAAACTTTCATATGTGCACCAAAATCAATATCAAAGAAGATTTTAAATACGCGAAACAATGTTAACCAATACAACCACCTTTCATTGAAATATCGAGCATGGCGATCGTTTTCTACCACAGCAATAATCACTGAACAAAACAGTATAAAGAATTTACAAAAAGGGTCGCTGCATCAACGTATGTAGCTCAAACGGGTTCAGTACTGTCCAGTATTCTCCTGAAACCTTTCGCAGTGTGCTCAACAGACTCAACGAGTTCCGAGCTGTTCAACGATGTAACCTGAATGCATACTGTAATCCTTAAAGGGTCTCCATACATACCCAACGTTTTAATCTATCTTTAGGTATCTCACTCCAAGTCCTCTATTGTAAAACGCTTTTCCCCACGCAGCCTTTTGAACAAATCATCATAGCCAATACATTCTCGTGCACTCGCTTATAACCATTTTAAAATCAGTAATCTCTGTTCTATGAAGACAAACACAACTGAGGTCCTAATGTCGAGATTTCAACACGTAAGTTGAAATTTAAACGTAAGTGGTTTCCACTCAAAAGATTATAATTTAAACACTTCGTAAACAAACACACCTGCACAAGTTTCTCTTAAAGCAAAAATTATTTTACATGTACTGAACAGTTTCATGTAAATCATTTGACTCATGTACTACATTGTGAAGATGGTAGTTTTACTATGAATGTCGAGTATGTGCTTCAACTAACGGTCCAAAATACGGCACGTACCCAATTTTTACGGTCAAAAATTCATTGGTTTCTTTTGATTCATCACACGGCTCGGTTATAAATTACGGCACAGGGTATTCGTCAGTCCGTGTCTTATTTCAAATGTTTATAATTTTTAAAGAAGTCGCGTTAATGGAACCGTCAACCTAGGCTCGTTAAAATGTTCATACGATACCCATCTTGGTGGCTTCCTAGAGACTCTACACAGTGGTTAAACCTCGTGGGTGTGAGCGTGCTGTCATTTCTCATATGTTCGTAAAATAATACGTTTTTAAAGATCTGTTGTCTTTATGTTAACTCTATATCAATTATTTCACTAGTTCTTTGATGGATAAACTCTTGACTCATTATTCAATGTAAGTACTCTTCCCTATGTAATATCATTGAAAACTAACTGGAGTAATGTACTAGGAGAGATAGCCATTATTTATTAGTACGCATACACGCAATATTTTGACAAGTGTCTTACTTTAAACTTCTTTAAGAAGTAATCATCAAATTCAACCATTTCAAGTTTTGAAATATTGTTGTCAGTGAAATCATTGGAATCAGTGTACACTCTTCGCAAGAAAACGAACCTTGTGTTTCATTTCTGAGCTTCTTAGACGCTTTCCGGTCGGCTCGTGAAGGCGCCTCAACAATCCGCCCGTTGCCAGACAGAACAACCCAGTCTTCCTCAGCATCGGAGGGACTCGGCGGGGTCAGGAGACCCTCTTCCAAGTCGGAGGTCACTTCCATGGACTTGAGGTCTCCGAATACTTCATCAGGGTCCTCGACATGCGGTACCGAGGCTTGGAGCTCCTGAACTTTGGAGCTGGGAGAGCCCCAGAAGTAGTTGGTGATTCCAGAAAACATCTTGGATTCTGTGGAAAACAAGAATTAATAGACCTCATTTTTCAAGAACGATAAAACAGAACCACAAATCTAAAACATATCACTTCTACAATATTGACATTAAAAATTTACGACAAGAAAAGAAAGAATCCTTGAGTTGCAATATAATGGGGTGATGGAGACGGAGAAATGACAGGGGAAGGAAGGATGATGCGATGAAGAATGAAAATAGTGATTATGCAGAATAGAATAACCACAAATCGTCAGTTAGTCGGACAAAAGAAGCACAACATTGGTGCATTCAAGTTCGAAGCGAACTCAGTTGTGCGCAGAGGCTCAGCTGTTCGTATCGCAGGGCTGCCAACAAAGGAACATCCGGCCGTTGCCTCAACTCGTCGTCTGCGGTTAGCCTACATTCGCACGGCACTGAGATGCGGCCGCAGGCCCCGCCGTGCTCGAGGAGTACGCAGGGAAAGCAGTGGAGGGAATCACAGATTTTACGTAGAAACGGATAACCCCAAAAAGCTGGATTTCCGGTTATTTTCGTCGTTAAACTTTCAAGGATACAAAAGTTTTCACGTAGGATACGAACGTAAGAATACCGATTGTCCTGAAATAACCACGAACGGGATTTGTTTTAAAATCGGTAAGATTTTTATGACCCGGGAATGAATTAATACACAAAAATTATCAAAACTCTCGACGCTTTTATTTACTGATCGCACTACGCTGAATGGGTGACGTCAGCAATGGTATTTTGAGCATTTTTAGCGAAATAGGGTCAGAGACATAATCGGATAAAGTAGTTACTGACACTAGGTACCTAAATGGTAACTAATTTTCTCAATATTTTGTACATCATTGATAATACTTAATTTTCTTGTTGTACAAGTTTCATTATTTTTACAAGTTTCATTATTAAATGGCATAAAATATCACGATAACGTTTTAGGGATGGGGGTCCGTCCAAGCATGTACATATCAATTGAAGTGACACGAACTCCCTGTAACCGATTCGGCGGAAACAGGGGCTATACACACCGTGTAGACACTAATACTCACTCTTCATTTTATTGACAGTGGGGACAACCATGGTTTCAAATCTCTACACAGGAAGCAAGAGTTCGATAGCGTCGTTATTGCTGAACTAAGAGCGTCGAGGCAGCACGAAAGCTTCTGTGATGCAGAGGTGCCCAAGCAACGCCGAAGACGATCAGACGCTACTGCGGATCAAATCAAACAGCACGAAAGCTGGAAAGGCTATCGTAGTGCGCCCGGATATTCCGTCAAATTAGTTGATTATAGATGGATTATATATGCTTTCACTCGTTTTTGACGGCCACCAAGAGAGGTGTGAATCAAAGTAACAAATGGTGGTCGGTGCCGGACGAAGAGCTGGCGACCCAACACGAGGACGAGCGAAGGACAACTGCGTAGATCATGGATGTAAGCGACGGGTAGAAAGCTCTACGCCACAGGGCGGGGGGATGAAATGGGGTAGGTGACAGAAGGGGAGCTGCGAAACTGATGTCATGGAGAAGGAAATAGAAGAGCCAGAGGAGAAATCCCGCAAGAGGTCTCCGGGATCAGAGGGTGCTGCGACGAGCGGCGGTCAGCTGCGCTACGACAGAGAGGGAGTCGTCGGAATCGTGTTTGTTTCTGAATGATCTTTATACACACGCTTCTTCTTAAGCTTACGTTTTGAGTTTAAATCTAAAACTTGTTTTTCACGAACAGTAATCATAACGTGAGCTGGGATGATTTCTAAATTTTTGAAAAAGAAATGGAAACGTTCATATTCAATTAGTGTTATTTCCATGTTCATCTGACAAGATTGTTGAACAATCATTTTGAAGTTCACTGAAACAATTAACTTTTCAGGGACTTGCCTGAGAGCAGCATACAAGCCATGTAGGGTTGAGTTCGTACAAATTATTCTCTAGTCTATGTTTTTATCGACTAAAATAATTAGAATGTACAACAAAAACAACACGTTAGTTGAGAATTACACTGACGATTGTCAAGAATGATAGCAAATGCACACTTAAGATGAGATAATATTCGAACATAGCACAAGCTGCAGCCCCTCACTGTACGGGGGTACAGCGGAATGTATGTGAACGCGAACGTGTACTGGCTTGTGAGTGTATGTGCGTACATTTCTATAAATGTCCGGCAGGAGCGAAGCACGCAGCTCCCAGTGCACCACCACCACATCACGTGAGCACGCAGTGGGCCACAATTGGCCATGTGAAGACGTGCGTGTTCATGATTCCTTCTGAGATTCTCAACTAGCAGGCAACCACGTGATCAAAACAACGAGTACTTCGCTCAGAAACATTGGTATCTACAATACGTAAGATAAATTCACTCACATTATACACAATGCAAACATAACTATTTATTTGCCATGTCAATAGTTTGGTTTCAAAGCTTTTTTTCAAAATAAAATTTGAAGTGTTAATTCAACTACAACTTAGGAACGGTGCTTGAGTTGATGAAGTCCTCCTGGAAACAATTTTTTTTTAGTTGGCTTCAATATGTGATCGTTAAGAAAATCCCTCCTCCCAATAACTTGATCCTCCCTCCGTCTGAATTGGCAGAATCTCAATCATGTCCTAAACATACAAATTCCCCGTAGTTCGCGTCTCAGAGTCCAAGGCCTCTTGGACTACCCTTCGCTCTTACAAGGCTAAGAACAGGCCTTGAAGAAAATTGACCACCTGGACGAGCGATTCTAAGACTGGATACGTAAATCACATGACTGAAGAAGAACTAACAGCGATTCCGTCTCTTTTTACAGCTAACACGAAATGTGGTTGTGCAGGGCGGGCCATGCCCTCACCCACGACGGTAGCACTGATACACTGAACAAGCTCTGCACCCATTGTGGTACTAGTGATACAATCATTTTGAAATGGGGCCAATATAATCATTTTGAAAGGGGGCCAACTCTTTGAATGTCAATAATTCAGCAACGAATGGGCAGATTTTAATGCGGTTTGTTTTAGTTTGCACATAAATTTGTTTTCATTTACCTTCTGAAAGTACTCAATGATCAATTAATAATATTTTTAGAAAAATCTAAAATGCTAGGAGAGGATAGAAAAATATTTCTCCTGAACCAAACTCCATAATTTAGTAATTAGTCAATTAACGTAAGTATAAACATTAAACGGTTCCTCAGTACTAGAAAATATAACAGAGAGTAATAATTACAAGTGAACCCACACGCTGCGAAATGAATATTCACTAATTCATCCCAAATAAGGAAGAATGCTACGAGAGCTAGTTGGCAATTAGCAATACGCTGCAATGGGCTGTCAAGGAGAAAGCAGGCACCCACAGGAAGGAGAGGAGGGAGCGGCCACACTGAAAGCTGCAGGGCGGAAGCCGCGAGAGCGACGCCCTTCCATCGAGTACTGCACCTCAGCAGGGGGAGAGGAACACAGACCGCCGGTGTGGGATATAAGGCCTCATTTGTGCTCACTGATTTCTTCAATTCTCCCAGAATTTTAGCTAGCAAATGGTCGCAGACTAATGGTGTTTTGACTGGGATTTTTGAGGAGGAGCCCATTTATTTACGAGTGAGTTTGAACCAATGATTTACGAGTGCTGCTCTACAACAGGAGAGAGGAAGATATCCGGTGAGCGATGGCGTCATCTAATTTCTTACGAGGACTCGTAGAAGTCAATGACGTTCCAAGTCCCTTTCGAAGCCCTAACTTCTTATATACTGTTTTCTCTCGTCATAGCAAAGGGAAATAATGTATTTTTTAAAATAATGTGTGCTCTTATACCTAGAATATATAGTAAATTTTCTTATGTTTTTACGAATCCATAACTGTACGCACGAAATTCGAAATTACTCTTTGAAGAAACGATCGATCATTCTGACGGATTCAAGATACTTAGCATAAATTTTTGACGTATAAATCACAAAGAAAATATTGCCACGATCAATTACGACACACAGAACATGAACATTCTATTGAAAAAATAATCACACTTTTAAAATGCTAGCTTCAATATGAACTTGAAAATGTGATTAAAAAATAACACTAAAATGAAGGACCCTTCTTAAAATATTACCCATTATGCAACATTCGAACGAGAGACGGAGTTACAGCGAGTTATTCATTTGGACGAACTACAGAATGCAGCACGCTAGCGTGAACAGATGGCGCTTCAACAGCTCGAAGGTTTCATTCGTCACGTACTCAACACCTGAGACCCTAGCATAACGTCCAAGGCTGCAACGCCCTGCTTCCGTGCCTGTGCTTGCTGGAAGCACCGCCACGCATGCGCGTAAGTCTCGACAGCAATCCTCCACGGAAGTTCAGTTGCCGCACTACAACGTCTTGCCTTAATAAATGGCTAAGCATAAAAAGACCTGAATAACTGACCAATAATCAATGCCACAGTTGCAGAAGCATCATGTGCACTCTCTGAAAGTATTTTTTTGTACGCTTAAATGATGAGGTCACTCAAAACTCGCCCCATCATGATTACATAACTTTTCGGAACTAGCATAATAAGGAATTTATTTCTGTTTCCAAAAGTATTCAAAGATTTCAAAATAAGAAATGATACAATTTCTCGACCAACGATTGATTTGGACATGTTTAACATGAGTTAGAGGGGAAAAGAAAAGTCTCCCAGCCTGTATTTATAAAAAATTGCGGGTCTCAACAGAATAAACATAACTCGTATTACACAACCTGCAGTACAAAAATAGAACATAAAGTTTCCTCAGAAGAAACGTTTTCAGGGTTGGATAGTTAAGCAGAATTATCTCATCTTCTTTGGCACAGGGAATTCTCTCTATGCACGAACTAGGCCATGGACAAAAATAGACCACCACTCCAGATAATGACAACTAAAGGTTGACGTGAGCCCCCGACAAGCGTTTTTCTTGAGGGTGTTCAGTCTAGACTCTGCGTGCACATTTTGGTGCCCATCTAGACGGGCTCCCATCACTTGGGCCGCTGAGTGAGAACACGAGTGTCTGAGGTCGGACGACAGACAACAACAATCAATACGTCAATACAAGGTCAATAACCCCTGAGCAGGCTCCGCTGATACTCCATGAAGCGCCACTCAGCAATCGACTAAACAATGACCTCAAGCTAAAAACTGAAAAAAGTTGACGAAGACACGATAAGAAAACCGAAAAAGAAGAAGTTGACGATGCGGAGTTTGATTTTTATTTTACAAAGACAGTAGTTTGTAGAATGTCTATCTGTATGCTAAGTAAAGCACGGAGAAGTGGTGTGGGGCAGCAGAGTGTCTAGCATAAATTCCGAAATAAAATTGAAACTACAACAAGTCGAAGCAAGTGGCTGTAGACTTCGATTTTTCACGAAAATTTGTATTACGGCGATATAAATGATATTATCAGGTAATTTATCGCATTTATCACCTTTCGTTCCGAAGTAATACAAAAATTACAAGCGTGCACTGAACTATGCGACGCCTCACGCCTCTCCACGGGCGTATCACTGGATTTCTACGAACAACTTTTCATAATCGCACAAATACTTCAGTAAAAATCACTATAAAAATCAAGAATAATCTGGTACTGTAGGACTCATTTAAGAAGCAATATTCCCCAAACAAAAGCAATGAGTGCACACTAAAACGAAGGGAGTTGATTTTCAGATACGTCGACCACAAGCCTTTTCCTTGTAAAGTTCAAAGAAAAACCTTGAACTACGTGACTCAGTTTCATAATGACCATAAAATGCCCTAAATGACTGTTCGTAGCAGGTAAAAACATCTTCGGTGCAGAGCCGTAAATTCACCAGCGGTTTTGGTAAAAAACAGTAATTTTTAAAGTGCAGTATAACACTCCGTACTACCTTCCCCCGGCCGGACTGTGCAGAGGCAAGCAGTCACGTGAACACGCATGACAGATCCCTATAAGGACTGATCCACTCTGGACCGTGGAAAGACCGACTAGCCAAGGAGAAACTGCTTCTTGCAGGCACACTTCACCTTGACGATGGCCTACCTGCTTGCCTGCCTGCTTGCCTCCCTGCCTGCCTGATTGACTCCCTGCCTGCCTGTTTACCTCCCTGCCTGCCTGATTGCCTGCCTGCCTGCTTGCCTCCCTGCCTGCCTGATTGACTGCCTGCCTGCTTGCCTCCCTGCTTGCCTCCCTGCCTGCCTGTTTGACTGCCTGCCTGCTTGCTTAACTACCTGAGCCGTTTGCTCATTTTCCGTTGACTTTGGGCGGAAAAACACCCAGTTTGAGGAATTTATAGACCTTCGAACACGTTGTTTTCACGCTAGAACGGGCCAGGCTCGAAAAAACAGCCGTCTTCCTACCTATTCGGTGGCAAGATAGAAGTTATAATGAAGAAACTAAGTTAACTTCAACAAGCAAAAACATAGAAAGTGAAGCGGAGTGCAGTGAAGCCACTAAAGCGATTAGCACTAATTACTTCCAGACGACATCCTGATTTAATTTTCATGAATCCATGTTTTTCTTAGTACTGATTTTAATGAAGAATCAGTCCTGTTTTTACATTTGGCACAGACAACAAGCATTAAGGTAAAAATATAATTTATTAAAGTGAAGATGAACTAGAAATATTATATAAAATTACAAAAATATAGAAACTTGACTTCAATTCAATGAAGAAAGACAAAAAGAAAAATCGTTCATTTCGAAATCTATCACATACAAAGGATGGAACAAATTCCTATTCCAAGCAGTAAGATTACAACCATATTAGACGTGGAAATCACGAACATAACTTTTTAATGAATGCATCCAGGTGGTGGCTCACTTAAGTTGAAGGCTTATGTACGCCGACAAATTTCAGGATGCAAGCATAACGCTTCAGCAGCTCTGGGTCGAATTATTATTTAACAACGACCACCACCATCCCCACCACCACCACCACGACCACCACCACAACCACCACGGCAGGGTCTGACGTCAGCACGACTCCGTCAGGGCAACAGCTGAGGCTGTGACATCACGCGCATAAACACGCACACACGTGCATGTACGTAGCGGTGTTGGTGTCGTGAAACACCCGTACACGAGTGCACGTACGCATAACACAGGCAGGCAGCGTTGTAAGCACACTCGTAACTTTCCGCACTCTTTTACATCCGTCGTGTAAACAAAGCTCGGACGGAGGCCTCAAGCTGAGCCTCTCACAAGCCCAACAGTGACCGTACAAAACACAATTGCACCACGAGCGCGTTTTCAACCAGCAACATTTCCCCCAAATGCGTCGCACGAGTTGTGCGGACGCTCATGTGATAAAGAGATTCGGTTATTATTTCATATTTCGTATAACATTTTTGGAGTCGAATGATAATTAGAAATGATTCTCATGAGTTGTACTGTCTTACATTTGACGAGGAGAATCTACTGATGGTTATTATTTCCCACTTCATGCAATGGTTTGTGGGGTCAAAGCGCAGTGAGATGTAGGTAGAAAAATGAGCAGAAGGCGCAAGACTCGCTGGCCTGGTGTGAGAGTCTCTCCTACAGCGGCTCGCATGACCAGGGCTCACTGGGTCACGGAAATGCCATTGTTTGCTCCACTGAGGTCGCCACACTCCCAAAATTCCCCGATTTAGCAAGTTTCTGAGCCTACGTATATTAATTGTGGTAGTCACGAGGTACTAAAAATCCATTCAAGTTCCACACGCGCTCCCAGGCGGATTAGGTGCTGAGATTTTCCCTGATGCGATCAACAAAATTCAGGGCGAGCTTGGAAAGAGCTGCAAAACAATTTCATTTCAAATCTGCGCGCAGAAATTCCCAGTCCCATTATTCATAAAACTTTCTCTTTAATGGTACGACCCGTATGCGCGGGTTTGAATGAATTGAACTATGGAAATTCTACAATGAAAATGGAATCATGTACATAAATTAATGGAGTAGAGATTACTAGACCGTGGAGTTGAGCACCAATACGAACACGATCGTAATGTTTGGAACGAGAAAATATGTCATTTGGGCTACTCACATTATAAAGTTTGCTACAGTACGCTCTCATTTCATGAAGATTAAAATGATTAAAGTTGAGAGATCTCAATGAAATAACACCCAAGGTGATGTATAGCGTACATATCGAAACACAATTGACAATGACAATGACTCAATTACAGGTATCGGTGTCAGGTTTATCACGCAAGAAGACGAACACATATGCGACAAGGGTTCTCGTCCATAATAGAGAGGCTGCGCCTGTTTCCATTCTTTCTAAAAATAACATGATTTCCAACTGGCATAATGAAGAGACAGAAAATTAATGAGAAGCAAAGGGCTCCTGATCCTTGACTTCTGTATAAGAATTGCACAGCACTGGCCAAGTCGAAGAACAATACCTGCTGCTCTAAAACTAGAAGGAAGTGTACATCTACACATAAAAGCACGTGCGTTTGTAACGAGCCGATGTATACACACACCCAGAACCAGTTCTGCCGAGTCTAGATAATTTCTTTAGGCCCCAGGGAATGGAGTTATTCTTTTTCATCTATTGCACGGACTGATTTCAGGACACTTCATGTCAGCTATCAATCATCACAAAGTCTCTATCCTTGAAGTCCATCATTGGGTTTGAGTCCGCCTCTGCCTCTCCGATGAAAGAATACTACCGTAAATTACTGGAGAAGTAAGCAACAATTGACTTACCCTGCATACATTTTCTTGAAACACACGCTGTATAGGGTAGTTCGGGGCTACAGAAACCTAGTATTATGGATACCTTGTCCCAAGCTTACTGGACCAGTGATAATAAAGCGACCGGACCCTTTAAAACTTGCAGGGATTGCAGCAAGTGGTGCAGCTCTAAGAGGCTCACTGATTGCACTATGTGGTCAAAATTTTCTTTCTTTCCAGCCTGCTTTCTATGCTTGCATGGTACACGTGTTGAATCTATGTAGGTAAAAATCCCATGTATGTATTATACTTCTAAATATCTTTAATAGTATCTCCCCTATATATATTCGATTCACCTCAGTCCAAACAAAACGCATGCTGTTCAGAGGCTGACATTGGCTAATGAACAAGAAGTGTAACAGGGTCAAAATTTGGTATGCTAATAGAAAAACAGCGTACGTTCAAAGTGCGAATGTGAAAACAATACATGTTGAATGTTAAATGTTACTCGCATTAATTTATGAGCGATCATGAACAAGAGAAAGTGAATAAAAGTGTTGTTGTACATAATAAAGAAAGAATAAAAATCCAATTAAACCGCACAATATACTCACACCTTAGCTTCGCGAAGCTGCCTTGACATAAAAATTGTGAGTCATTATCAAGATACAACGTCATATAAGATTTAATATTTGCTTAGCGACAGAATAAAGTTTCCAGCGAGTGTGCCAGCACCTGGTGCCCTTATTTACAAATCATTATCGAGCCACCAACTCATCGCTTGATACAACGTAGCCCTCAACATCATTATGAAGCTCTTGAAGAATTCTACTTTAATATTCAATTCACCATTTACGCCCCAAAACACAAATCAGTGGGATTATTTATACTCTTTAGCAAGCCCATTGTCCGTTCCCTGACAGTGTCAGTGGAAGACGTAGCCCTCGAGTCACATTTGCACGTAGGGTGCGCGCCAGCACCCTCGAGTCAACGCCCTGTTTCGGTCAACAGAGACAGCCTTCGTAAGTCAACAGTACAGAGGGTTCACACAACGTGCCAGAAGTTCTTCAAACTGAGAATCCTAAGTCTGTGAACAGAAGAAGAGTCAATCCCATCTGATGGTTCAAAAGCAATGGCGTTTGTTGACATCAGACTTCTGCAACACATTAAACAACAATACGCAACTACTTTCAGCGGAAATGCCAAATCGTGACCATGTAAGTTTGCATGCAACGCTGGAGAACCTATGTATACTGGGTGCCGGATGCAAGTTTGCCTCAGAGGTCTCCGAAGTAAAGAACATTTCTTTTAGCTCTATGGAGCCTCGAAAAGAAAATATACCGTACTTCTCAAATGATCCCCACGCAACAAAATTAAGAATCTGTCGTCACGTAATTTAGAATGTTACTTTTCTTACTTAATCTCTTTTTATTTGATAAAAACATGGGTGATGCATAATTAGTCGACCCCGATGAGTCTTCATATTGCATAATATTCAAGACAAGATGAGAATGAAATCATATTCTCTTCGAAACAAAAAAACATCACAGTTCATTTCAAAGGATAATAACATGAATGGCCATTACAAAGAATGATAATACTATTCAAGGTCATTTCAAGTCATACCCTTCTAGGAATTAAAAAACTTTGCTCAAGGTCACATCAAAGTCAGGTAACATGTAAGCTATTTCAAGGCATGATGAAATACGAGCCCATTTCAAAGCACGGTAACATTCAAGCTATTTCAAGGCACCATTATGTTCATGGTCATTTAAAGCATCAACTATTCATAGCAGACGAGCAGGTGCGGAACGACCATCCCATCAGAGGAAAAATAAGGGAGTTTCATGGCCCGAGGCACCGTACACACATTCGGTCGGTGCAGGTGCAGAGGCGGTTGGTCGCATGACAACAGCCCGTCCAGCGCCACATCAAAGGCCCATGGGAGGATGAGAGGCAAAGAAAACCAGCAGGTCGGTGAAGACCGTGTGTTTCAAGTCAATACAAACACAATGGTATCGCTGTGGCCAACAGCTGTAGCGCTCTTAAACAAAGACGGTTATCAACCTAGATTACGAAGAAAAATGTGTGAACAAAGTTGGGGTCGAGAATTGCACGTTAGCAAGATTATACATATACTGGTGCTCGCATGTATTCTTGCGTGCACCCACGCACATAATTCTTGGTTGCTGCGTGAAAATAGATCAGTAGAATAACATCTTTTGGTTTGAAATACAAGCGAGGATATACCTCATAGTGCTCTTATAATACATTGAAATAAGAGTTAGCAATGCGTGTAATGATCGGAGTATTTACACAAATTTTTCAATACAGCTGGGTACAATTTTCTTTAACTGTAAGTTGTCTGCACAAGGTGTGTGCTGCGACTGTATTGTTTTATCTATAGAAAAAACAAGCTGAGGTTTTAGAACCAACATTTGCACCAAAAAATAATGAAAGACAAATCGTCAAATAAATGGAAATATTTATTAAAACTTCGGAAGATTTGCAACTCGAGCGGCGGAATGGCTCGTAAGAAAAAAGTATAACGGTTTTATTATTGGGCAAATCTCGCATATTATGCAAGGGAGGATGATCGTTTCCAGTCAACCAGGTTCGTTTGATCGTCGCAGTTTGGTTCCAATTCCATGATTTCACAATGGGAGACAGGAAGAGAACTAATCCTGCAGTCTAATCTTCACGCACAGAAGACAACAAAAGGCTTCGTATTACATACAAGGCAGACTTCACGACGAGTTATTTCACAACGAGAGACTTCTACAAGTGCTACTAGCCCTCGTCCACACTCATAAAACACGCATGACTTTGGTCGATCAAATTTACGAGGCACGTTGACTTTTCTACCATTACGAATTTATTGAATAGAGATAGGAAGAGTTGACGCTGTGTTATTGCGTCAAAAACTTGGGTAATGTATTATTAGTCGACCCCGATCAGTCTTCACAGCACATGATACGTACTCAAGACAAGAACGGAATAATGTTCTCTTGAAAACAAAGAAATTTCACCCAACGGCAGTGTTATTGACGTCCTGGGATGCGAGAGGGCGTGATGGGAGGAAGAGGCCGCTGAAACGACGGTCCACCAGCTGCAGCAAACACCAGAGAGCGCCACGTAGCGCTCTCGTAGAGCTGAAGTTGCTACAAACTGCCATACGTGCTACTACACACCCGTCAACCCAACTCCTCCTGCCACTCATGGAGATTTATCATCAACACGTTATTCGAATTGTGAAACAGTGGAACCCGCGAGTATTCACCCTGTCGAGAAAAGTGTAGAATGGATACGATGTGCAGTTTTGAGTAGGAATACTTCCCTCTTGCAAGGTTACTATGAAGAATGTGAAACTCGTTTCAGTTGCCGTGACCGTGTCATATTCCTAGGGTTAATGCTCAGCTTGGCAACAGTGAAGTCGAGACAGAGTATCGTGCTACCGTGATGGTTGGTACTAGGCTTTGTTGAGATCACAACGAATTTCATGTCTTCAGTCTACTGTGGGCAACGGTGCATCATCAAAGGACTGCCTCTTACACGCATCAATATTGAGCCATCGGTACAGGATATCACCAACCAAGAATGAATAAATAATAAAAAAAATCGTATAATAAGAAGAAGGGAAAGTAATCGTTTCATAAATAACTATAGAAGGCTAATTAATATGATCTTAATTATAATTTATTCCCCGACGCCTCATGATTTCTCCCATCAATATTGTCATGTGATATTATAAGTTTTGAATGGTTAGAATAAAGCTAACACAGAAGAGTCAGTCAACTGAGCGCTAACGATTTGATATCTTTCGTGCAGTAATTTTTAAGAAGAAGGAAAACGAATCCTCCCCACAGGTCGGGGGTAAAACGAAGGCCCCGCAACTCCCCCAACTCGGGCCAACTCAAAGACCGTACACTCGCCTGTATGGGCGACGCGGTATTTCAACAGCCGAGCAGTCACCATTCACTTCAAGTAAAGTTTATCACTCACAATAAAACACAGCTGGCAGTGTGACACACCACAAAGATTTTGTAGCCAATATAAATCTGAAAATGTCATAAAATATCACAGTTACACAATCTCACAAAAGCCTCAGGTAATTTTGAAGTCCGTAAATAAGATTCTGACGTTACTTTTGGTGATAAGCCACGTGATTGACACTTTATTGTCTACATTATTGTCTACTACTACTAGACTAACATTTTTCATATAATTCACACTTTCTCTCGAAGGCTGGTTATTGTAACGTTGATTGGCTGTAAAACGAACAAAAACAGTAGAACGACATTTCCAGTGACGAGGATGCACCTTTGTTTAGACCAAACTCAGCCCCTGCAAAAATCAACCATAATGAGTGCGCCGTATACGGTACGTGGGGCAGTAAAGTGTGAAGGCAATACAACTACAGGTGGAGGGATGCCAAAAATGACTCGTACCAAAGCAACCACTACGGCAACATGACAACATCTGCGGGAGGAGTAGAAATGATTCTGCTAAATAAACAAGACAGAAGCAAGGGTCGAGGTGCAGAGCGGCGTCAGCTGTTGGCGCACGCGCAGAATTAAGAAGTTTCGAGCATCTACCAAAATGAAGCCTAGATTATGGTATACAACGAAGCGGGTCAACCATATAAATTGTACATTTTGTGGGGTACCACGAATTTATATATTAGTGGGAAGAACATCGAACATACGAATAATATAAGCAACATGCCGCGGTAACTCGCCCAGAATAACAGATTCAATAGAATCAATAGACCCATCAGGACAAATAGGTATCCGAACGTAAACTATCTTGCCTTCTGTATGAAAAATTAATACATCTCAGATTATTATTATTATTATTATTTAAACTTTTCCACAGCAATCAGTTGCTGGTATGTATTTTTCGGGCTCCTGGTCCGGACTACATCCCGCAGTCTGAGGATCAGGTATTATTATTATTATCATTATTATTATTATTATTATTATTATTGTCATATTCGTGCTTTTACCACCACAGCCACGACAGTAGCGGCTTTAGCAGTGATGTCCGGTGTACGCTGGTTTATCGCGTTGCATTTCACGACAGTAAAGAAATTTGTTTCACACGCTATTACCTCGCACTTTACGGTGCTCGTCGCACGCTGTTGAATTTCAGGCACAAGTTTTGTTGTGAACGGCACGGAAGCCAAAGCTCCTGGCTCGGGGCCACATAAATGCCCTAGACCTTCGAACGGTAGAGAAAATGAACATTGTCAACGCCTGTTCAAGAAAAGTCTGAGTCCTGTACAACAGCAAACAGCAGCTGAGGAAAGTCAACAAATGGAGCGCCAAATTAGGTCCTCAACGGATTATCTGATGGTTGATAAAAATTCGAAATACTTGCAGCCTATTTTATAGATTTACAATGAACAGCTTTTTCCTCCACGCAATGAGACAGCCCATACAACCATATCAGTTCTGCACGCAAATACAACTTTAAATTAATAACCGGGGTTGTTATGGAGCACAAACTGTCGTGGTAATTTTCTTAGTGATTACTACACAACCAATTCTGCAGAGAAGAAAGATTGTGGTCTTCTGAAGTTGGAATAATCCTTTAGGCTTAGTGCATCATTTTCCGTTCGAAACTACACGAAAGATTGTGCAAAACAAAAATTTGAGACATCTCTTAGAAAAATACGAAACTTTAAAGGAAGATAAAAAACGTCTCTCTCGAACGCAGCAGAGTCTTTCCGATCAAAATACAGCCTGTCGAATAGTTGTTAGACTCACAGTCGTCAAGATAATTTCTCTCTGTGATCTTCGAAGTTGGCAGTTGAAATAACATAAGATATGCGCCACAGCGACGATAACACAACCGTTTACTACAGTGTCATTTCTTTTTTCCCTACGCATCTACTCGGATGCCTGTGCGTGATTAGTGTCTGACGGTTCGGGACTTGGGATAGAAACCCAAGAATACGCCATCTGGGTCGTTCCTGCAGCTATATCTTATTCTATTCTATTTTTACCTACATGACAAGAGGCATTTTGAACTTAAAAAGTTCACCGCCCCTGCCTATTTGAACACTGCGGCCATGCCTGTTCCGAAATATGAATTCTGAAGAACGAACTCGGTGGCAGGTTTGAAGCACAGCTCGAGAACGGCCATTCAATGAATGCTTCAGTCGAGAGTACCCTAGCGACAGCCGTTTGCCAATAGCGACTCGCGTTGCTCAGCTCACTAAATTAGGTTTTTGGCAAGCCATCCCACTTTGTTTAGGCAGGAGCAAACAAAGTTACACGAGAGCGTATCTCGGCACCTTTGGCAAGATCTTCAATATCTACTCAAGGGCACGAGACCTTTAAAAAATTAACCTAAGACCTGCACTAAGGACAAGTCGGTCACATGCAGCAGTGACAAATATTTACCTCCTGAAAATAGATTTCCCGACAACAGTTGATCACTAACACGAAAATATTGATAAAAACAAGCGAATCCTTTCAGGAATAATGATGCCTAACGATATGCATACAGAGATGAGATGCTGGGGACCAAAGTAATTTGGATAAAGATGAAAGGAAAGGGGATGCAAAGTAAAAATAGAAGCGGGCACCCCACGAGACCAACAAGTGCGTCACGCAAGCGTTGGCGTTGATCTCAAGGTCAACTAACAGCTGAAGAAATGCACGGAAAAACCAGGATCTGAAACTGTCACTAATGGAGAAGTGGCCAACTTCCCCTCGTGAGAATTGCATTTCTCAGGTGAAGGGCCACAGAGAAGAACCCACATCCGCTCTGCTGTGACGTGAAGCGCAAATTCTAGAATCTTGGTTCTTCTTGTAACTGAAGGCTTTGAATCCAACGAATTACTTCTCAGAAAAACCTCTCAAAGATAGATAACATATGTTTTCGTACATGATCTGAGTCTCACACAACAGAGCAACGTAAATATTCCTTCCAGCCTACTGACTATGATCCGTTAAGCTTCGAGATGATCACATCTCCAGAACTATGTTAATCAGGCGAGAAAAAGATAACATCAAAAATAGAAGTAAAAACAGACGAGAAGTAAAAAACAGAGAATTTTTCAAGCATCACTAACGCGTCCACCTCATACAAAACGATTTGGCCAAAAAACAAGTTTTGCGACTCGTTACAGCGTCAAAAAAGCACGCGATCGTCATTGCACCACGTACCTTACCGTCACGAGTGAAGGGTGCCCTAAAAATGTTTGCCATACATTAGAACATCAAGATTCCGCCTAATATTAAGCCAATTTTGACGTGCTCAGTCTGGTCAGTGTGCTGTATTCATGATACCTGTCTCCTACAACCGCGGCTTAACTTTAGGCAAATTCTTGATGTTTTAAAAAGAGGTATCATTTCATTTTTGTAAGATACCCTGTACAGGACACACAATGAATACACTCTTTTACATGACACCGTCGTTTAACCTATTCCTAACATATTACTAGAGAGAAGTTTTTGCGTATTGCTCGTATTCTTTTCAACAATTTCACACAGAAATGTGATCTATTTTACCCTAAAAACTCTTCCCGAAATGAGACAGTGCACAATGGACGATGTTCAGCCAGAACGTTCCCAAGGCATGTGACAGCCTGAAACCTTGCGGTCTTAGTCACTTACATTAAAACTTAAAGAGTTTCGTTGCTTTGTGCGTTAATTTGACGATGATACACGTATAAATAAAGATAATTAACTCCATTGTTTGCAGCACTTTCCGTAGCGGTCAGAATTGGAAAATTTGTGACATTTACCTTTCCTCAAGGTTTGAACTTTTTGATGCCTTTAAAGCTGGTTGTATAAAATCGATGATACATTAGTAATATTTTGCACTCAGAATTCATTCAGCCCCTCACTCATCTTCAACGAATGTTCACAAGTCCATTGGGATACATTTGTTTGAAAAAATAAATTGCAACATGACTCTCCATCATGTTTTCTTTTACAGATATTCCTTAAATGATCTGAATTTCTAATTGCAAAACTTGAATGCTTGAGAAGAAATCGCAACGCCAAGGTCATTGCGTAACATAGAATAGAACATGATGCACATCATTTCGGCCGGAGGCTACCTCGTATCCTACCTACGCGAGGACCTGGTAAGAGCAGTGACTCAACGGCCCCTGGTAAGCGCTACACTTCCGCCAAGGGAGCAGGTACAGCCAAGCTCCGAAGAGTAATTCTGATCTGGACGGCTAGCACGGTAGCACGGCCCCCTCGCCAGACAATCGATGAGGCGCTCGGAAGGAACAAGTCGTTCTACACTGTGCAAGGCAGCAGAAATCGATGAGCGCAAGCATGACATAAATGCGTAATGTGAAGTCACTTGCTCAGTTTTTACAGCATTGTCTACGAGGTTTGAAAGCTACCCATTAGGGAAGTAAAAACAAATAATAATATTGAAGGCAATTTGAAGACGTCAGCAAGCCTCGACGATAAATGGGTAAAACATTTCCAAAGTTACAAAGAATCAATCCAGTGAACTAGAGTTATTTGTATGTTTATATTCAAACAGCTTTAACCACTATAACCCTACGACGCGGACCTCTAGACAGGTACATGGAACTAGCTTGCAATTCTTTCATACTGCAAATGCTGATCAGTGTTCCACGACACAGTTGTCAACAGGTATACACCATCTGATGAACTCTTTTCAGTCACGAATTTTATCGTTGGAAGACGACGCTATCAATGCCTGCTGCAGTAGACTTTGCAGGATCGTCCGATCTCTCTCTCTTCATTCCCGTTAAAATCAAATACACAATTTAAGGAACGTAATAATTGGCGAAACATGTTTATACAGCGTATATGATATTTTCTGTATTTTCTGCAACGAGCATTCACGGGCTCGAAACTTTTTAAGTTCGCTACAAGCGCTGCATGGAAGTGGCATGAACTTGAATTGAAACGTAATATCTGAAAATTTAACAACATGCAGCTTATACAAGATCTATTGCAGAACTCTAAATTAATTTGCAATAAGTGAAAGAATAACCCAATATGTGAACTCTGTTAACATTGATGGAGGAATGACCTAGGCGACAAAGGTTATATTGCAATCCAAACTTGCACCCCGATTCAAGTTTAAACGTTCAAAAACAAAAACTGGACGTTGATACTATTACTGACGAAGGAACCGTACGAACACACTGTACTTATTTCGCAAAATTACAGACATCAACTTACCAGAAGTTGACAATAACGAAGTACCGATACCCTTCTCGCGTAGGAAGCGGGATCAATACTGAGGACTGAGGACTCGTGAACAGGCAGCTATGCCACACCAACAGCTCGCACAGCTGATTGAAGTCCTTGCCAAGTGTTGCCAGAACTCGTAGAAGCTATTTATATGGTCTGTTAGTTTTACACTAAAAGGTGTTTGTCTTACGAAAAAAAAAACTGCAATCATTATCTTAATAAATCACTGAGATATAATGTCTCAAAATTCTTCACCAGAAAAGTTTCTAGGTATATTCAACGTTCGAGGTGTAACATTTAAAAGTCAGTTGACACATCCACCAGCTGATGTCTGATCACGTGATGCAAACAAAGAACAAAGACGCGAAAAATCCACGCTCAGATTAATTTCCTTAGAAATGAACTTTGTACATATATTGCAGAAATATTAAATTTGTTTAGAAATTTAAATTTCCTCCAGAAAACTTATCTTAAAACTACATATTTGTCTTAATTCAAACTCAGAAAATAATTCATCGGTCGCCATCGTACCTCTGTCAGCTGACACTATGTATGCGCAAATGCATTGCTATTATTACTGCTTCGCATTCACAAGCTCAATTTATTATCATTTCATGACCCTATTTTTAAAAAATAAAATCAAAACTTGGTTATTAGGCAATATTCTTTTACCTTATTAACACAAAATTCTTACTGCATTATTTTTCGGAGAGAAAAAATCTCGAAGTATTTTTTACAGCTGGTCATTCTTTGTGAAATTTGATCCCTGAAATAAAATTTCTTTTTATCTCTATCATACATTTAGCTTTTGGCTTACATCGTAAAACTTAGCGAAAACAAATTGGGCACAGCATGCATGAGCTGAGTGGTTATTGTTTTCCAAAAATTAGCTGAGACAATTCAGCATCTACTGAGTTATGGCAATTCATGAGACCCTCAAAAATGTATGTTGAAAAATGCTTGAAAATAAGTTACGTAATCAGAGTTAAAAATTTATTACATATGACATATGAAGAACAAATACTTTGCTAAAATTTCTCTTCTAACTTTATTTTAAACTAGAATATCAACCAACATATATAGACCTCTTAACTCAATGTAAAAACAATGGTGTAAATCTCTCTCGTGAAGGAAAATGCACAAAAATATCCTATCACCAGGATTCTAACAATATTATCTATAAATGAACCTACAGAGGCATCAGTGAAAAAATATGTAACTACATGGTACCTCTCATAAGTATTTCTTGGTAATTTATTCTGGAGCGGCTACCTCCAGATGCTATTCCCAACACAAGGATTACAAGCCTAAAAAGCCCAGGTCTGCATCAAATTTCATAGAGCTCTCATTTTTTTACCATTGGATCTAGAAAATAAAATATAAACACTTTCAAATGAAAGCATATTTTATCCTGAGTGAGAAAGCATAAAAAATAGCTTCCCTATCTTTTACCTGATGCGGTGGTAGAATAATTTCAGCAACGTATTTAAAAGGTCATCAAAATATATATAAAGAATTATTAATGCTTTAAAATTAATTTCTACAACATTTTTCAGGGACAGGAGAAGAAATTAACTTTGCATGGAATAATACCTTAGGTTTTTTATTCATTTTTGACCCATCAACCCTACAATGCACCGTTCTCTAAATTTAATTTTTTTTCTTGGGTAAAAACTCGTGAAAGTATTTTGCAAGTGCTTTCATAATAAGATAATTGCGTTTTTATTATTCAGGAAAGAATTATTTTTTGCCTAAAGCTTGAAGAGTAACGAAAAAGATTGTACCTATGTAATTTAGACTTTTACGCATGTTGATAAAGATGTTCTTGCGGAACAGGAAAATTTCAAATGGTACCGCACACCTACGTATCGTGTCACTGTCAGAAAGATAGCCGTGGATGAGTCATACTTGATACTTGCTATTCTTTGAACGTATCCTTACAAGTTGGTTATCTGTATCAAATTACTTCATATTTATTTCTTCAATAATAAATTAAAGTAATATCTTTTAGTGAAGCACGGTAGCTGTACAATTTCTTCCAATTAAAACATGGTTGACGACCACATCCCTCTTTTTGTGGAAGCCTAGTCGCTTATGGGAAATAGAACTGTTTGAACTCATGCGGTGTAATTAAAAAAACGACACAAAAATGAAGCTTATCTAGGGCTAGGGCGAAGAATAGATTTCAAGTGCTGTATCTGGACAATGGGGCTTCCAACCCGTCTTGATAAGCGTACCGACGTAGACCAAAGAGGATTGTTGACGAAACGCGGTTGAGAAAAACATTTATTACGCTCCATTGGATAACTAATGAAGAGAGATGATAAAATCTTAAGGAATATTAGGGTATTTTCAATTGTTTTGATTTAATTTGACACTTTTTATAAGCTATAGTAAATCTTGAATGCAATACTATTGGATTTTACTATTTGATTGTGCAGACTGCAGAGTTATGGAAAATTGTAGTGCATATATTTTTGTGTTACATATATAAATTGAAGCAGAACATAGATGCCTATGCATTAATTTATGGAATGATTTATTAATAAGTATGCATTTAGGTAGTTTTTTTATTAGGAGTATATAGAGTGCAGTATAATTTATTTTGGTTGTAAAATCCTAGTTTATCCTAGTTAAATCAGTAATTCTAAATTCACAGCTGTTTGACAAAGAACATTAAAATATTGGATGATATAGATAGTACCTTTAGTTCTGTTTAATTTTGTTTATAGTGATCTAAATGTTACATGATGTTATCGAAAGTATTTATTAAATTTTGAATACATTTAGCCAATCTGTATTATTGCTTGTCAGAATGTAACGCCTATTTATTTTCTAATATCTATGGAACTTTTTAATTACATTAACCAAGGTTAGGTTAGATTTAGTTATGGTATGCAACATTAGGAAAGGTTAGGTTAGCAAAGATTCTTTTGCATATAAATATTAGAACACAGTTGCAACAGATAATATCTGCCATAAAATTATCATCTCAAAGTATACTTGTACTGGGTTTTATGTTCATATTTATTATGAGCACATATAAATATACTAAAAACCTTATAAAAAACACATTTCTGTGATAATCATTCTGTAAAAATTACCCAAATTTTTTTTTAAATATTGTTATGTTCATTTAAGTTTACAATAATACATTGTTATTGAAGGGTTTAACATTTAATCAGTAAGAAGTGCTGTATGTCTTATGGCTAACAGTCCAAATCTGTGCTGTGCACTGCTGTTGGTACATGCATTGTGTGATTGTGAGCCACCATTGGCAAGTCCAAGCCAGATGCAGACACACAATAACCATCAAAGTCAAAAGTTATTGCTTTGAAGATTTCTTTCATTTTAATTATTAGAAATTTTGTTTATATTAGAAATTTTTTTTCCCAAAAACCATGGTGATTAAAGCTTGCAAACCAACAAAATTATGTAAAACTGCTGAAATGTTTGGCAGGAATAGTCATAAACCAAGACTTTCTGTTCAATTTGAGTAAGACTTTGGGATGTGTAACTATTTGTCTGTAAGCCAAAGTTCTATAATAGGTCTCTATTTTGAGATGTTTCATAGGCATCATGAAAATTTTCCAGTATGGTTGTATCATCTGAGGGAAACCATAATTAGCTTTGTGTGAAAATTCAATAGAGTTGAGATTTTTTGCTCCATAGAGCTTATTGTATGACAAATTTTGATGCAGTTTTGTTGTTTCTATGTATTTGTCAATGTAATACAATTTTTGAGAACTTAAATCACTCTTTGTAATTGTATAAGTCAATCCACTCCTAAATAATAAATCCAATATTACTACAATCATTTTGCATCTATCCATTATGCATAGATTAATTTCATGTAAGATTTGCCTACATTTCAGAGCAACAACATTGCAAAGGCTGTTCAAATTCAGGTATCGGCTATCACAATTGCAAGAGCACAGTTGAACATTGTTATTTTGAAGTGAAGTGTAGTTTGGAGTTATTTTTGCTTGAGCTTAACATACTTCATCCTCCAGATCCTCTGTTTTTAAGGATTCAAAATGACTGATAAGAGTCCAAATGGCAATTCAAGCAGCAGCAGCAGTAGCAATAACTCCAGTGAGGAAGAATTTACAGGTGCATCTTCATGTTCTCAAACTGCTAACTTCAAAGATGATGAAGAGGTTAGTTGTGTGACATTTCTTTGCTTTTGAAAAAAGTTAAAGATATAGTATTAAGTAGAAAAAGATTCATTTGCTTATTTCGTGTTATGCATATTTACATAAAAACTATTAGTAACCAAGAGACTAATCCTTAAGTTAGTAAAATGCTAGGTACTTCCTTTGGTTTAATTTAGTGTTTAAAAAGCACATATATTTCATTAATTTGATTTGTACATGTATGTTGAAGTTTTGTTTGTGAGAGTACAATGTAATTGTGAGTTCTCTGAGGCTTATCATTTAATACTATACATAAAAGATGATTTCATCAATATGTAGCTTTTGCTTTGACCTTCTGCTTGTGATTTCATCACTTGCTTGTTGCAGTTTGTGTTTAACATGTCATTTTTCAAACTAGCTAAAGATAGACTGAAATAAGTTCTTCAGCTTTAATACTTCCTTTGTAACATTGATAACTTCTGATGAAATTTTTTCATTCTAATTCTGCAAAAAGAATATTTTCATTGCTTTTCAGTTTTGTTTTACAAATTGAAACAATGTCAGCGCTCTTTGTACAGCAACTGAAATAGATAATCACAGTTACATATATATTTCATAGCTTACTTGTTTAAAATTTCATATGCTTAATAAGATGACTCCTCAAAGGTCATATGATAGGCAGTAGAGTTAGGTTAGTTAGGCTTGTCTATTGTATGCTACAGGGGCTGGCATCTCCAGGGGAGCACTGTTAGGCTACCTCAGCTATAGATAAGCCTTGGGGACTTTTATCTTCTATGCCCACTTTGTTTCCTTCAATATTTACACCTTCTTGCTATTTCTTCTTTGACTTTTCTTTTGCCTGGATCTTTCTATATGCAGGTGACCCTGTGTGTAAACACATCTTGTGTGTAGATTCCCCATTTTCTACATTCCTTACTAAATTTTTTCTCTTTTGGCAGACAATGGTATGAGTTACTGAAGCACTGCAATCTGTACTATTACTTCTTCAATGAGATGATATGCATCTGTGAAAACTTTCCCTGTTTGCTACATTCATACGCTGCCATTAGAAGACAAAACATTCATAAGCTGCCATTAGAAGACAATATCGTGTCTTATCTAAATTGTGCAATAATTAAATATTTTATTTGCTTATTTAAAGACAGGTTTCCATTTCAAACATTTAAAAAATAATTTAATTTGTTCCTTTTTAGTGTTTATTTGAAAAATAGTTTTCAATAATTTTCATTGTGTGGGATCAAAGAGACATATACTTTTGTATTTGTAATGATTACGGTTAATTCCACCGAATTTAAAAGATTGTTTTGTAAAAGCAACCGCATTATGTTTGTGCAGGTTTTACTGCAGCCCTTCCGCTATGTACTCCAAGTGCCAGGGAAGATGATCAGGAGCAAGCTGGCTCATGCCTTCAATTATTGGCTGCATATACCTGAAGAAAAGCTGTCTGCAATTGCTGAAATCACTCTTTTGCTCCACAATGCCAGCCTCTTGTGAGTACATATAAATGGTGGTATCTTATTTTATGTTTCCTCAACCCTATTGAGTTTTTTGGGATATGTTAGTGGCTCCTTTATCTAGGGTGTGGTTTCTTCCTGCAGTGCTGGTGGTTTCATGCCTGCTCAGTTTAGCTTTCAGCTGAGTTATTGATTGGATACTTTAGCAGTTTTTTACTTCTCTTGCTTAGATCATATTTGTGCACAAATTGGTCCCACTGTAAACATTACATGAAAAAACATGTTTCTCTTAATCCTGTCGAGCACTTTTACAGGCTCAGCACTTATATAATCAGCACTATTACAGGCTCAGAGCAAGACTTCACACAAAGTGTATGTGGGAAATTTTCACACATACTTATGATATTAAATTTAGATACATCTTCATCAACCTGTTAATTGCTCAAAGTTTTTACTTATTCTCCATTTTGAATTTTTTTGGTCAATTTATTAGGTACATCTTTTTCAGTGAAAAAAGCTGCCTCTTCTAAGCAAAATAAATTTTTACCCACAATTCTCCCCCTAGATTCTACTGATTATTTAACCTCATATCCTCTTTTCAGAATTGATGATATAGAAGATGGCAGTGTGCTGAGACGAGGCATTCCTGTGGCGCACAGCATTTATGGCATCGCTTCCACCATTAACTCGGCAAATTATGTTTACTTCCTGGGTCTTGAGAAAACTCTTGCTCTGGGACACCCAAAGGTAGGTATTCCCACCCCTATCCTAACTATTTTGCCTGTGTATCTATGATTGTCTGTAATTTTTGGCATCCAAGCACAGACATTGCAGCTGGATAGTTCATTGACGGGTTGGCAAACAAGTTGGACTAGAAGAACCATCTCAACACAGTCAATGTTACATTTTCTTCCAAGGACTTGAGACAAATCTTGCACTTGTGTGGCCACAGATTGGTTCCCTCACTATTATAAATGCAGTCAACATTAGAATTTATTTAAACCTAGAATGCTTGAGAAAAATGAGTAGCATCAGTAACCACGGAGATATCTGGGGCCTGCCTTTCACAAATATCTTACAAGGATCTATAGAAGTGAAAATCCTATCTATTTGTTGATACTGAAATTGAAGGTTAAAAATTATTATGTGTCAAGTTATGGGCTTGTACATGTCTGCACCAAACCTGCTAAGCCTGGTTTGAGGTCCAGGTAACTCTTGAAATGTTTTAAAAAACAACCAGGAAGTGGTGGAAATGGTTAGGTCAAGCAAGTGGTGGAAATGGTTAGGTCAAACAAGTGGTGGAAATGGTTAGATCAAGCAAGTGGTGGAAATGGTTAGATCAAGCAAGTGGTAGAAATGGTTAGGTCAAGCAAGTGGTGGAAATGGTTAGGTTAAAGTAAAGGGAGGAAATGGTTAGGTTGAGTAAGCAGGATGAAGAGTTTATAAATTTTGTATTTTAATGCAGCAATTTTTAGAAAATTATGAATCTACACAAGTATTTGTATGCCTTTGTGTTGTACAAAACTTCTCAATTCTCTGCACTATTGTTGATGAGGACTTCGCGGATATGAATATTATCTTCGTGGCATTGGATTTAGTGTTCATGATTGCGTTGGAATGGCAGGCAGTAAATGTGTTCTGTGAGCAACTGCTGGAGCTCCACAGAGGGCAGGGCCTGGACATCCACTGGAGAGACTCGTTCGCCTGCCCCACCGAGGAGCAGTACCGGCGCATGATCATATGCAGTAAGTGGCGTCCAGCCCCAGTTTTGTGCTCTCATGACTGCCTGCGCTGCTGGGAATAACCTCGGGTTTCCTACGCGTGCAAACCGACCCACGGGTGGGTCGTTTTTCCCTGGAAAAAAGAGCATCGTAGCAAGAAACATTAAAATTTGAAAGTTTTGTAAGTTTTTGGCTGTTGCTCGGGACTCGCAGCTTCATCAAAATTGACAAATTTGGCTCAGTGAGCGGCTTACCTGAAGCTCTGATTTGCTTTCTCTGAAAGTATTCTTTGGCTGAAAAATAAAATGGTGTTTGTAGTAATGAATAGGTTTTCTTGCTCATGTTCATGTTCATTTCTCAGTTATACAGGGTGGAGCGCTGTAAGTTGCTGATTTGTGAATGAAATAAAAATTTATGATCATTAGAAAAATTTATTTTA
>VOMN01072307.1:0-33251 GCA_014899125.1 Orchestia grillus | reverse complement strand
GCTGCTTTCACTACCACTACAACTACAACTTTAGTTCATTTCTTGTCTTGTCTGGTTCATATGCCAGCTTAAATGTAAATTAAGGTATTCCTCATTTACTAAGAATCATATATATGAATTCTTAAGCTTTTTTGCTTGTATTCACTTTGTGCCATTAATTTATTTTCTTTTCAAACCAGAACTGGACACCTCTGAAAATAATGACCTTTCACCACTCCAAAATGTAATTTTGATACTCTGTTGTGCAGTCATCAGACCATAGTGGCAGTCCTCGCTCAGAGGCATCTGCTGTGGAGCCCCGCTCCCGCTCCCACACCCCCGCTCCGAGACACCGGCTCTCTCGCTCGCGGTACGTTCTGCGCTGTAGGGATCTGGGTGTGCGTATCGAGAAGTTTGTGTCCATTGTGCTCTGGGGGAATTAATATTATTTTCTCAAATTTATGTGCCATTGTTTCAGTTTTTACGTTTACGGTCTGTTTAATCAGTTGATATACATAAAATCATGGCTTTGCTATGCACAGTTCTTCTTCTTTGTCATGTGAATATTATGATTGGATACAATTTGCTAGCGAGTGTGTTAGTCGACTTGCAGCAGTTTTGAAGTGAACCTGAAGCGCTGTGCACACATGTTCAAACGTTTTTCCGCCCTCAGGTCTCGCACGCCCCACCGCCGCGCTCGGTCCTCACGCAGTGGGAGCTCCGAGTCGTCGTCGTCGCGCCGCAATGGCTACAGCGAAGGCCGCTCGTCCGCCCGTGGGTCGCGCAGATCTCGCTCGCCCATGTCCAACAGGCGTCGCCACATCGGCACCCGAGACGACCCCGTCCCCAACAAGTGCCTGGGAGTGTTCGGGCTCAGCACCCTCACCAAGGAGTCCCAGCTCCACGACATCTTTGACAAGTTCGGCGAAAATACGGTCAAGATTGTCACTGACGCCAAGGTGAGATCTTAAGGTTCAGGTCCTGGTTCTGTTTCTTTTGTGAGATGTAAATGATTCATATGTGAACCAGGGTTGAGCAGGCAGATGGTCTAAGGTCCGACTCCTAGGGCTTCAAAAAAAGACTCATTCTAGAACTCCAAAATATCCGACTACTTGATTACACGAGACAATTCCTGTAATGTCGATAATCTGTTTTGGTTGAAGTTTATTTATTATAAATATAAATTTTCAGTGACACGTTATTTTCTATGAATTCATGTTATTAGGCTATTCATTTAATTTCTTTCCTTACCTACTTCTATAATTTTAAGGAACTTTATAGCAGATAAAATTTGTTGTAGACTATTTATTTACAATATTTATGTACTTCTTCAATATTCTGAAGCATCATTAATATTCTCATAGAAAATTATTAAATTTATTAATTAATAAGATATTTACGAAGTATGAGTACAGATTGCTCCCTATTGTGAATTGTAGTATTATCAAATTTCCTTTTGTAATACCTTGAAAACTATTGATGAATGGTATTTTAAAAAATATCGATCTCTTTCAAATTAGTCTTCTGCCTCGGAAAAATAAAGGTGTATCGAGTGAGTTTAAAATTAACGCGAATTAAGTTTTTCTAAATTGTCAAGCTAAGAATTTGTGTATAATGCGTCTGATGTATGATATTATTTCATAAGCAAATAATTATTTCTTAGGTTTTCGTTTTGTCATAGCTCATTCTTACTACAGTCTCGGATTTTTTTCAACGTTATTGTTATTCACACACATTGTCTCCATTGTAACGATGAAGTTGAATGTCCTAAGTGTAATAACAATGTGCCTAAATTTACTTTCACGAATCATTATGTAGCTCTGGGAATTAATATCCTCATACTGAACAAAAGCGTCGTGAATTTGTTTGCAAGACTGAGCAGGTCATCGCTGTGCCGTTATCGCACTGTTATTTCAGACAAGCTTTCTAGTTCTTCTTGGTTGAATACCATGAACTTGTTAATGTAAATAATATGCTGCGAGTTCATTCATTCATTCATGAATAGCTCGAACCCAAACCTATAACCAAAGCGTACATGTGAAACAGTCTTTAATTTTCTCTCGCATTCCAGACCCAAACCTCGCGAGGCTTTGGCTTCGTGTATTTCAAGGCGATCAAGCACGCGTCGGCTGCCAAAGAAGCGTGCACTGGCATGGAGATTGATCGGCGCCGCATCCGCGTGGACTTCAGTATCACTCAACGTGCACACACGCCCACTCCTGGCATCTACATGGGCCGCCCTACGATGTGAGCTCTAATTCAGTGGGATTGTAGCTAGCTTTTCAATCAATATACAAACTAGGATCCCTCTACAAAGGTATTTAGATCATATATTTGCATAGGATTAAGGAAAAAATATTTGCAGTAGTTTCCTTCTTGAACGAAATGTTGTCATCATCGAATTGGAGTCGAGAGTCGGATCAAAATTTGCGATTCAGCCAATTAGCATTCTTGGGAGTCCGACTCTTTCTCCATCGAAAACCGCCAACTCTGCATTGGTGGCATTGACACATCAGGCTCGATATGCTTTTGTCCTGTCCATGTTTGGTCTCGTTATTTCTGGTTTAGTGTCCGGTGGAGAAGCCATGAATATAAATATGGTCAAGCAGTCAGCTTATCAGATGACGGGTCTAAGTTGACGTGCTCGGTCTTCAAGAGGCGTAATTATCATGTGAACGTATCTTTAAACGAACGAATGTGATCGTTACTTCTGTAATTGAATATGGTGCAAGAATAGAATATGTTCGTATTTGCATAATTATTTCGAAGGTAAAACATACGAAGCGAGGTCGTACAATCCTGATGGAAGAGGTCTTGATGTGACTATCAGTTTTGTGGTATTTGATATTACCTTGTGTGAGGCATTATTTGTTTTAATTTTGAATGTACTCTGTAGATTCTATGGGAGATGAAAAGTTGCCATTTTAAAAATTGTTAGGAAAGTGTGACGAAAGATGTAAAAAATATTTCTGATCAATTTGCCATTAATTATAGAGACAGAGGTGATGAATCTTGAACGTTCTTTCTTATTTCTTTAATATAAGTGGGAACTGGTCCCGAGTATCCACATATTTTACAAAATTTTACGTCAGTTCAACTTCATAGTAAATATCATAAACCTACCCAATATGCTCGTCCAATAACATTATTATAGCATATGTTGAAAGAAAAGTTAATTTTGGAACATGTTTATTAGTGTGTATCAAAAAATGTTTATAGATTTATTTTATGGTCGTGTTTACACGTGGTTTGAGAATTATACTACAATACCTGGTACTGACTGATTCTTCGTGAGACAGGACTTGGATATACTCTGGAGGAGAGATTGCACCGAAAGTCATTGGCCTCTTGCGTACATGCCTGAAGATATCGTCTGAAAATTCGGGGGGTTCTTGAAACACATGTCGTCCAAGCTTTAGGACGAAGACAAAACATGTTCTCTTCGCTCCCATCTCCAGTTCAACTGAAGCCCTGTCAGCTTCCGTCATGTTCAATTCTTGAAGCCTTCCATCTTTCGAATTAGTCGGTAGTTTTGAAGAAACGGCCCTGGCACTGGACTTTAGCTTATATCTTAGATCCAAGAATTCCTCGCCCAACTTCAAAGGTACAAGCTACGACTGAATAGAATAGAGCCAAATAATGGTTGTATGGTTTGTGGGCTTCTCGTTTGTTGTAGGTAAACCTATTACTTCCATTTGCTGGTCATACTTATTTGTTTATTCTTGTCCTCTCCTTAAACTATATATTGATTGAAATTGAAATATTTGCTGCTTGTGTATACAGTCGTCCAGTCACTTGAAGTGAAAAACAAGGACTCGCATGTCTCCTCATAATTAGTATTATCAGCAAGACATGCTGCAAATTTCCGTTTCCCAGACGCTTCTAGGAGCGAACATAAGTTAATATTGAATTCTGCATTGTACCTGCATACATTTTTTGCCAGAAAATTACCTCATTATTCACTTGATGGAACATTGAACGCGAGATGGTTAATATTGTGAAGTATCTGGCAAGGGGAAAATCTGTTCAAAATGAGTACTAGTCAAAATGAGATAATTAATGGCAACGACATATCGTTACTTCTGTTACTTCTATTTACTACTGTTACTCGATTCTACTACTTCTATTTTTATTCAAAAAATTGTCGTACATCTGCAAACCTAGTCGTTTTGGGAATTATGGACTACATTTATCGTGAACAGTTTTTCATTGATCTACAAAATGGATGACTATTATACAGTCACTCCACTCAAAAAGGGTTCTTCCTCTAGGCAATCTTTTCGCTCGTGTAGGGTTCGTAAGTTTTTTATTTTTATGTTAACAACACTTGAGATCATTCTCAAAAGCATTGTGAATGGTCATGTGGTTCATATTGGCCTTTTTGGTAGTGTCTCTTGATTTCATTAGTGGTTTCTCTTGTTGTTAATCTATGTGGCGCTAGTGAGTTTTGAGGTCCTTGCTGCTCGAGGTGATGTACTTCTTACCCTTTGGGTAGTAGCTCCGAGTATCTCTGAAGTTCTTAGTAACCTTCTCAGAGATTTGTAAATTGACAAATATCAACCAATTGTCTACACTTGAACATTTGCACTCTATACAAAGAAGCATGTACTTTCAAACCCAAGGGTCTCATTAATCTCTGGTGCATATGTTCCATTGAAATTATTGAAATCTTTGCCCGCCTTAGGGATAATAGCACTTGAAGCTATATTAAACATTCTAAGTTCCTAACTTTGATTCCATAATTTGCGTTGTCTTCAGTAATTTTTTTGTCCCTTTTCCAGCCGCAGTGATCGCTATGGAGGCTATGGCGGAAGCTACGGTGGTAGTGGTGGGGGAGGTGGTGGCAGTAGCTACAGTCGCGGAGGCGGTTACCGTGACCGGGAGCGTGAGAGTAGATACCACCGGTCTCCCCCACGCTACCGTAGCAGCTATTCGAGGGACGGCGCCGGCTATGGCGGAGGTGGTGGTGGTGGTGGTGGCGGCGGTGGCGGGGGCAGCAGCGGTAGCAGCTACCGCCGGTCATCACGATCGGAATATTACGCGGGCAGCTCGAGGGACTATGAAGCCTCGGCCACAGGGTAAGAATTTTTACAAGACGAGAAGCTCCCGCATGGATGAGGAAGGGAAGAACGCGAAGAAGGTGGTACTCGGTACACAAGAGTTCAGAAATTCACGTTTCAACTGGACTCGAGTTACAAGAGGCCTCTTATCAGAAATCTCTTTACCACTTCCTTCGGGAGAAGATAACATTATTTTCGTATGAAGTTTTGGAGTTAATGAAGAGATGAAGTTTGTGCGAAGAATTAGTGACACCTGTGCTAAGCAAGGTAAGCCCAATTTGACTGTGTCAAATTGGTGTAAGCCTAAGCTCATGGAAAAGGATCACTACTGGTTAACATAGCGTCACAGATAGGCTTGAAGCCATGAATCTATTTGTTGGCAGCGCGACCTTCGTTTTTGATGGCTTGGTGTCGAGCGTTCCTCTCTACGTACGTCTTTCCTGCATGTGGGATCAGATCCAACCTATATTTGTTCCACCAAATCAACTGCTTCGTAGGTCACCTCACATCTGCAGGCTCCATGTAGTTTTTTTTTGTCAAAAACACCGAATTTTAATGATAGTGTGACTTCACATACAAGTCAGGCTTTGTCTATGTTTTAACATAAGTGTTCATGCATTCATCAAAATATTACGTCATATCCGTATCTGGAGAATACGAATTTTCATTGTACTTCTTTAACTTTTGGCTTAGCGTGCCATGAACTTTTTTTGCTATCATCGACGTCAAGGAAACCTGAAAGTCATCGTTCCGATTTTGCCAACCTAGTTTTCATAATCGTCCGATTTTTTCACGTTGGAGGTGTATCCGCCCAAGTACGTTGGATCCTGAATTCCCTAAAGGGCTGATTGTCGTTGTCGCTACTCGCACTGTACGAAAATAGTTCTAGTAATGGTAAAAATGGTGTAACGTGGTATTATCGATTTGCGCTAAACGAGTCGTTATGAAAGAACTCTAATCTTCATAGGTTACACTTGAGAGCGCATCTAACGACGACGTCATCTGTATGTAGGTTTTAAATTGCTTCAACTTGATCAAATTACCGTACCAATGCTGAATCTTATACGCTCTGTTGAAATGACAGCTGTGATGGAGTGGATTGCAGACATGTGTAGGAAATAAACCGTAAATCTTTTACTTCAACCACGTTTTGCGAACTTACCGAGTCCCATCATCCGAAACTCTATAAAAGTACACTCTATACGAAGTATAGAGTATACTCTGGGTTATAGTATAGCCCGTGCGTGACTGTTTGGGTTAAAACGTATTTTCATTATTTGTAAATATTTACCATTTACATCTCATTTTCGTTTTACTTTCATTTCCTTTAATATTCGTAAACCATTCATCGTAATTTTAAGGGCACGGATTTCGAGCATGAAATCTGAAATTTTGCATTTTCTTGTTTGAATTTCTCTGATTTGAGTCAGAGAATCGACCTATTTTGGTGTCACGTAATTTATGTTAAGTGGGTTATCTGTGGACTGATAGGGGTCAGTTTTTTTAATCAGTGCTGTAAATCTTGTTCATTTCATATTTCTCTAAGGTTTATGTTTTCAAACACTTGAGAAAACTCGTGGAAGGTGTAAAGGACTTCGTTTTAAATTTCTGTATTTTGTGTTCTAAAATTCTGTATCTTGTTAGTTTTTTTGCATTTAAGGCAGGGTTTAGATAACTTGGCACCAGCTGTCTTGTGTCACCACCACACGGTTGCGGTTGTAAAAGAAGTAGTTTCATTAGTTTTTCATTTTCATCCAAGAGTGCACATGCCTGTTATATACTTCCACTACTCCCACTTTTGCTCATTATCAACAGAATCCGTTTCCTTTTTCAGTTAACTGACTGAACTTTTCAAATGTATTTTACTCTCTGATCCCTTGTTCTTAGAAGGCAGTAATCAATTTATTGGTGAATTTAGGCGATTTTTAGTATCTAAGATAAATGCTCGGGAGTGAACAAGTAGTTCGTTTTTAAAATATTTACTTGGCAGCTTTTCACAAGCTTTCGAATTCAATTAAATGGCATATATCGCCTTTTGCTACGTTACACGGTTGCGAAGTATATTTTAAAAGTTTGATACCAATTTCAAAAAATAAACTATTTGCAATTTTTTACAAGGTGCGTTTTCAGATTGTTGATATTAATGTGTAATCAGTTTTTAAAATTTTGAGTATCAGTGTGAAGTTCTTTTAGGGGAAATCAGCCGTCCCTTCAACATTTGCGTCGCATAAATTACTTCGCTAAGATTTGAATCGAATAACATGCATGTAACCCATAACCTATGCGAGGAAATGAAAATTGTCAGTCGAGTTAAGTCCGTGTATTATTTTACTACGTATTCTCACGCTCTGTGGGACTGATTTCATTTATTGAACCCAGTCCATTTATCTTGAAAGAATTTCTGTTTCTTCTTATATACGAGTCAAAGCCATTTGATATAAACAGAAATTGTTTGAAATTAGTTTTTTCGAAGAAATGCATGCAACAATAAGAGAATTTTTCGAAGTGGTTTTGTGTATATTGAAGAATTAAAGATTGAAGAACAAATTAAAGATTTGTTTTTATCAAGCGGGTGTATGTGCAGGTACGACCGCGGTGGCAGCAGCTACCGCAGTGGTGGCGGGAGTTACGAGCCGCGTGGCGAGTACAGGCACGAGCGCAGCTACAACGGGTCCGGAGGAGGTGGCGGGGGCGGCGGCGGAGCTCCTTACGACGCCCGCTACGACCGCACTTACGAGAGGAGTTACGAACGCAGCGGCTACCGCTCACGTTCACGGTCCGACTCCCGTGGTAAGTGGAGCTTTTTGCCGTGTTGATATTATAATACTAAAGCAGCATCGGGTCTTCCGTTTGACTGTGTTAGTGACTGAGATCTATGAGCAAAGTATGAACTCGGCACTTCTATCGTCACAATGGTTGATAATGTTGAACGTCTTAGGTGCTGGAGCTCACCTGATATTCCGAATATTGAGCGTTTGTTCCCTTGTATATTTTTTATTTATGTTTTGAAGTCTTACGCGTCTTTTTAAAAACTGCACAGAGGCTTTTAATTTAATTTGTCGTGTTTCAATTTTGTGAAAGCGTGTAACCAAGTGTTAATTCTATAATAAATCCTCAAGTTGTTGAATTTCTGTCGAGTGTGTTTAGTTTCGTATAATTGCATATAATTTGGTACACGAGTTGTCCATCGTGTTTTCAGGATAAGATTTTGTTTGCAGGTGATAGGTCCATATTATCACTTCCGTGAATATCGTATGCCAGCGTGGAATATATAAAGTGTTCAAAATTTACTTGTGACGTGTTATTTATTAGCGAGCTTAGGTGAATTCCCATTTGTATTACTAATATTGCTTGTCAAAATTCTTTATCATATCGAGTTCGAATTTTATTTATGGAGATATTTTTCAAGGTGGGAGAAAACGAAGCTATTTGCCATTGGACGATTCGATTGAAGCGTTTACAAAGGAAATGCCTTTCAAGCTCAATATGGATTTCGTGATGAAGGATTCCAGGAGTGGTACGTAGGAGGTATTTTGTTGGGCGTTGAAAAAATAAAGGTAAATAATTTAACGTAGCTTGATTGGCATCGCCCCTTAAAACGTTCTTTTTTTGTGCAGGACGTTACCGCTACTGAGCAATGCGAACCTCGACATCAACTTGAGAGATCCAGCTCAATTCTACGGACTCTTTGCCATTGAAAACCATCTCTTCTTTCTTGTATTGCATGTCCTTCTGAGGAGGTGTGATACCATAGCTTTTGTACTACAATGAAGACAGTTTAGAGCGGATCTCTGCGACCTGTGCCCTATAAGACTGTATTTGGATTCCTGAGTTTCTCGTCCAGGGAATGCCAATAGTGAGTGTTCTAGCCAGAGGTGACAGGGCATGGCGTATTTATGTCCTTCACCGAGAGCTCTGTGCAGCAAATAAAATGCTAGTTGTGATAGTCTGTTGTGAGTTTTGGCTTTAGGGTTATGGCTTGCGTTTTATTTCATTTTATTTTTTTTAGAAGGGAAGAGGTGGTCGATTAGATTGTGTAAACTCGTGTCAGACAGCACAACAGCTTAGCGCCCAGTAGGGTCAATTGCTGCTTGCTGACTGGGTGCGTATCTATGTTTCATTGTAAGAAAATTCACAATATTTGTTTTTATTTTCACGTGCTTTTTGATGCTCAAGTGTTGATAGTTTTCAGTCCTTATTCTTTTGAACAACTGTGCATATACCTATGCGAATTGTTGTCGTTGGTCTTTATTGCGGTGTTTTGATGTTTTTCTTGTTAATGCCATCATTTTTCGAAGCTCGTGAGTGGTGGTTTCAATCTCGCCGAGATTGTTCACGGCCTGCCGATGCCGTTTCTGATACAAACAATAATATTTTGTCTCGTTGCTTGTGTTTCGTTGGACTTCGTTATTTAGGTCATGAAGGATCGGTTCTGTACTAACCTGATAAAGTGACTGAACGACTAGGCCGTTTCAAATCGGCCTTTGAAGTAATGAGTAATATTTTCTGTACGTACATGTGTAGTAAAGTTAATGTGGTTTCGGGTTAAAATGTCAATTAAATTGTACATCTAGTTGACGACTTCTTGATAATCTTCGGTCATTAACTTCATCTGATTTATCATTTTTCTGGACCTGATGTTGACAGTACAAATTCTTCTTTCGGAGCACGATTTCTTAATGGAATGAATTTTACAACGAAACTGTTAGGAGACTACGTTGTGGAGTGTGCTTTGAGAAACGAGTTTCATCTTCTTCGTTTTAACCATCGTGCTGGTGTGGTGCCGGTGTTAAAAGCCCATCATTACTCAATGGGTGGGTGGGACATTTTCCGTGTAAATAGGGGAATACTCATCTTCCTTGCAATTATTTGTAAATACGTCATTATTCGATCAAAAGTGGTTGTCTCACTAGAATTCTTGTCACCTGATGTTACGCGTTCTTCAAACCTTCGCATGGATTTTTGATCGTGAATTCGTTGGAAACCACGTTATCGGCTTGATGCTTTGCACGGATGGTTTTGCAACCGTTTTTTCCACAAGAATTTGCAATATTTTTTTTTTTGGAAGCATGACCTCAGCGAATCGCAATCAACGGTTAATCCTGCTTGTATAAATATTACTACTACTTGGAATTTCCTCGATATCCGTGAGGAATTGGTGCACTTCAGTCATGACCGCATCCGAGCAACGCTCTTTAGTCGTGCCAATATCGACCTTTGGATGAAACCAAAATTCAGGTGACTAAGCTTGAGACGTACCAGGCATTCTGTACATATTGTTTAGGTAAGCGAAGTTTTCTTGTAGGGTTGCCTTTAGTTACGCGTTCTAAGTAACCTATAACAAAAATTTGTATCCGCGTTTTTTTTTCCGAAAATTTTGATTCCTGTTCTTGTATATAAATGAACACGTGCATCGCGTTTATTTCTTACTTAACAATTTTCGTTGATCGATTACGTCTCCATCGTGTTTAGTGTAAGGTTTATTTTTGCCCGACTTAGTTGAGCGTTGTTTAGGTTGCGATGATCAGATTTATTGTAATCGTCAAAATCGCCATGTGTGTGTATTACAAAGTAAATTGAACTGGTGTAATTGTCCATCGTTTACGTAACTGGAAAGAATTAGGTGGGCAGCTTATGAAGTCATTCGTGTAGTTCTTGTTCAATAAAGAATTAAATCCAATGACATGATTTCTCCTCTACCCTATGTGCCTTGTGCTTGTCCAACATTACTTGAAGTCAAGCACGTAGCTCTATCTGATGAACCAGAGAATGGAGGAGTCTCTTGTAGGGAATATTCTCAGCTTATAAAATCTGCTGTCGGCGATTATGGCAGTGTCGATGGCCGTAAATGGGTGTGCAGCTGAAACCCCTGGGGTTCGGTTATCCATTAACTCTCCAAAACCTCTGAAACGATGAAAGTAACGTGCTGCGACCTCTTATCTTTCTGACACGAGCTGTTTCCAGACCTGAAGATATGTGCACGAGTCTAGTGGAGAGGAGACGGAAAATCGACCAGAATCTGCCGTTCACCCCCTCTGGGAAACTTAAAACCTATTCATCTTTTGAGGCTTTCAAGAGAAGTTAGTGTCTCGGTAGATGAAGAATCTGAGACGCCAGTTATGTATGTTTCCGTTTTGTCTGATGGTCGCTATTGTACGGCTGTCCTTTTGAGCGAAATGATCTCTGTGATATAAACGGCGGATACCTCCTAAATTACGAGACTTCCGTATGTCCCACAAAAACCCGGACCGAGTATTGTTTTCTCCGTATCGGTAATACCAGAGGCATTTAATTTCCAGCAAAATTATCCTTAAAGTTAACTTTAGAAAAGGCAATAAGTCAAATAATAATTAGCGCTTAATGATAAAAATAAAATGGAACGCAAGACATTAATTGACCTGACGTCCATCCTTATCAAGGCATTTCTGACTAAAGTCTCATTCCTCAGAGCCCGCCTTATAAGTGAGTTATTCTGTAGGACGTCTATTTCGGTTGTAATGCGCATAACTCTGCTGAAGTTTATGGTGATGATGTATAAACATTTGATTCAACCTGCTGCATTTTTGAAGGATAATTCACTAGAAATTAAATGCTTATGGTAGTCTTATGATGGTGTTACTGATACGGAAAAAAATACTCTGTTCGGGTTTTTGTGGGACATACTGTATAGCACGACACAGTCAAAGTCACAACAGCGCCCGAAAATTTTACTTCTGCTCTTCTGAAGGCTGAACATTTTTTTGCCAGTACCTTGAGGCAGAAGACATCACGAGATGCGAAGAGGCCTACGGCACCGACATATCTAGGAATACCAAACCTACTCCTGAAAATATTGTGTCTTCAAGGATATTACAGCTTGTGTGAGGCTTGCCCAAATCGCATCACAGTATATCGATATCGAGTTACGTATTGAAAAGCTGTGTTTATCCCGTCTGCACACGAAAGCTAAATTTACGTGCGTGTTGATTGGCTATAAATTTTCTGACCCGTCAGCCAATCGTTTCGTTGATGTTAGCACTGCTAGCTAGATATTGCCTTCCCAAGGAACCGGTTGCTTGCATGTATATTTCCTCTTTTTGGCTGATAAATGAACTGTGACAAGTCGACTCTGTATGAGCGGTGTTTTTCTCGGCCTGCAACCTCGGAGTCCCTCTTCCTTTGATGTTCTCTGAAGTGCAGATTTGGAAATTTCTGTATCAGAGTTGCTAAGATTGTTCAGGATTGTCTTCACTGTGGTTTCGGGTTATTATAAACACATTATTTTTCTACCCAGTATTGGCTAAACTTTTTACTTCCTTCACTGCTCTTCATTGTTTTTATAATACGAAATAGTGTAAGAATTTCAGTGAGTATTACTTTATAATTTTTCACAATGTTTTGAACTATCGATGACTACGTATAGTTTTGATATCGTTTTGAGGCCCCCAAATAGTACATTGTTGGGTTTTAAATGCCTTATAATTGCTGACGCGTGGGTATGTGAGAGATGTGAAAGCTCCCTTCCTCAAGAGGAGCACTCCATGGTTCCACGAAAATCCGGCTGCTTAAACGGGAGTCGAACGCTTTCCAGTTATGATAGGAACGCGTCACCAGTGCGTCATCCACGGAGCCCTCCTGTAAGCCCACGGACGAAAACAGACATAAGTTCTATAAACAATTTTGAGAGAATTTACTAATCTAATGATATCGTGGAGAATACGACGGTGCATATACAGGTATCAGTAAAACTAAATTTTCTTGGATAACCTGATTATTCTAAATAATATTCTTTCCAGATATATTTCTTCATTCGCATATTATTCTGTCCATCTTGGTAAGAGGGAGGACAGTCATAAAAAAGTCACAGCGTAGCAGCGAAACACCTTAAAGTGGAACAAATATTTACTTCAATTTATTATTGACGATGAATGTGAAAAGAGTGAAAATCCAGAAACAGTTGTCAAATTATGCTTCACAATTTTTAAAATTGTGAAGCACGGCTATTCTTTCCACGTATGTTGACCGTGAATAGTACTTTCTACGTCTTATTCATTTTCTCAACCCGCCGTGGAAAAAAATTTCGCTTGTAGTTATCCATTCTTTTCAGGCATTAGCTGATTATATAAACGGAAAAATTAAATTAGTTGATCATTGAAGAGAGAAAATGAATTGCCATGTGATCAGAGCAGGTGACATTCAGTCATGATTGAAGTCCAGAAATGGCGCGGTCTAAAGTTTCCGGTAAATCCGCAATACATTGTCATTCTAATAGGTTGTTGGATTCATTGTAATGAAATTCAAAAACTGTTATTTTCTGTAAATTACATAAGAAAAATGAGTCGAAATTGTTTCGTTAGTTAAAATGAGTCATATATCCTAAGTTTGAAAAATTAGTATTTTATTATTTTGGAATACGAGTCTTCAGTATCCTACCTCAGCAGTAGGAAATGTCGTAGATTTAAAGACAGTTCACACTGATGATTTTTATTCTTAATTTTAAATTTAGTGAAATGACAGGTCTCTCCAGCTCGCGTTGTCTGACTTTCCGCGTTTTAGTTTTGTAGTCCAAAATCCAACGTTTGGCTCGACGGAACAGTGAAAATCTACGCAGTTAAAAGTGTTTGCCGTTACTTTGCTATTCTTGTTCGGAGTTCATTATTTTCGTGATATTCATTTTATACGTCTCGAAAATATAGTTCACTTTTGTGTCTAAAATATTAGCAAAAATTAAACAATTTGAGTGATACGAGCTACTTAGCAGGAGCAGTTAGTGTTTAAGAACTGCAACGCTCCACTAACTCGATGTCATCGATGGTATTTTATTTGACGAGTCAACGGTATTTTATTTGATGAGTCAACTCGTAATTTTTTAATTCCGTCTTAATACTCGTGTAAATATTTTAAGCCTAATATTGGTAATTATTTTTTTTGCAAAAATCTATGAGTGAAATTATGTGCTTGTCATCCCGGTTGACCCAATATTCGTCTGCTGTACTCGTGCCTACTTCCGAGCATGAAGCTTCATACTGGGCTGTCAGAGCACACTGTCGCTTTTTTAATGCCTATTCTGCTGTCACAGCGTAAAAGAGTGTTTCTATTTTATTCAAGCTTGTAACAACGCGGTAATGTGAATACTTGGTTAATTTTTACGTTAGGATCCGCATTACAGAAAAATATTATATTTAACTTCTCTTGCGTATTTTTACCTGTATGTGACGAATAAAAACATAAAACCCGGTACAATCTATTTCAATGAATGTATTTTGAGGTAATTAATATTTCATGGTAGGTTTCATCCACTACGATCGCTCTCCGATATTGATATGTAAAAGAACCTTTCCTAACCAACTTGGCCTAACCTTGATTATCGTTTAGGGGTGTAAAAAATGCCGAAGTGCTGGCAGAATTTCATTTGCGGAGGTCTTGAAATAAAAATTCACCGAATACTTTGTTATTAGGGTATCAAATATTTTCCTCGGTAAGACATGTTATTAGGACACCAAATATTTTCCTCGGTAAGCATTTCATCATTGGTCCTTAGCTAACATAGCTTTCGAGTTCCTCCGAACGTTAGTCTCGTGCTCTCCGCATCACTGTCAAGAAAAGATAGTTTTACAACTGATCTTCGGCGGCAGCAACTCGGGGATAAGAGTGCCATTTTGTGCGTGATCAGTCCCAGTTTTGAGTTGATGATGTGCGTTAGGGTACACTTACCGTTCTGATATCTCATTTGCGTTGCGATGTAGTGTCTAGCCTTCTTACTGCTTCAAAAATTGCCTAAACTGCACAGTACTGTGGAGCCGCTGTTTCGACATGGCTTTAACACTATCAGACACTCTATATATACATAGCTGCGTTATCCCTGCTGATGATGTCATATGTGACTCAATCAGTTCTTACCAGAATCGGTGTCGACGTTTTCCTACGATTTGAGATCAGAAAATTTAGCGTTGAATTACTTTTTTTCAATGATGCTAGAATTTGTATTAACTGCTTTCCATCTCCGTCAAATTTGTAATATTTATAGTATTTTTATACAATTATGCTTGCATAGTAGCTTGCAATTGATCATTTTCAATCAGCGTAAACTCAACGCCAATATGTGGGGGTCAAGTTGTGCACCAAGTTTGTCTGGTTGGAGATACATGGAATATCGCGGTTCGGTTCATGGTTGGGCCTTGTTTGAGGCATCTGAGCTTGGCGGAAATTACGCTCGAGAGCAGAGCTGCCCCAACAATTACCGAAAATTTGGACCACAGGGTGCCTGAAAGGCTATGAAAATACACCGTTTTGGCGCTGCTGGCGATCGATCCATATCTATCGGCGATCGATCGTGGAGTTACGAGGAGTATCGGTCTGGTAATCGTTTGACTCTTTAAGTGATGATTTAGGACATGAAATATTTTCTAATATTTCCTCGCTTGACTTGAGATCAAGTTGTGAGCTGTGCTCTCTAAACGGAAACTGAGTCAAGGAACTATCAATAGTAAAAATATTGGTTATTCATTCGGTACCTAATATTTCAGTTCAAAAGCAAGTAAATATGACTAATACCGCTCACAGAATTTTTTAATTTTGATAGAATATGCGTCCTCAAAGCGTGATCGAATTTGCCAAAGCTTTAGACATTTTAAACCTAATTATGTGTGCGTATATCTGGCTTGCAGACACGTGGTGACTTGTCTCCTTCATGATGATGCATTGTATAGCACTGCTTCGATTGTGGGCCAGTGCCAATAATTACGAATTGGAAGCCAAGGAATGGAATGCCGAAAGGGCTCATTTCCCATCATTTTCGAGGCATTTTCCAGAAGCAGGCCGGCGGCTCCTTCTACCTCCTGTTCATCTTCAAAGCAAAAGAGGCTTCAGCGATGGCTTATCTGTAGCGTCTCTCCTCTACAGCCCATAATTACCGAGTTACTGGCACCCATGAAGCTCTCTCTCTCTCTCCCACATCCCCCGCCGGCATCCGAGTATGGGAGAGATCCTTTGCCGCTCGACAGCCTGCGGGACTACGTGGGGTTCAGGTCTCGGCACCAGTGAAAGTAAGGGAATGAATTGGATACAAAACTTGATTGCATCGATGTTTCGGTTCGAGTTCCTGAATTTGTGAGCTAGGCGTTTTTTTGCCAATTGCTCGGCACCTTTGTCGATATTCGATCTGTCAGCTGAAACAGTGCTACTGAGGATATGAGTTTGATAAAGAACTTGATAATGCCACTGCTGTGATTTGAGCTCCTGGATGCTTCTTTTTAGAGAAGTAAAAATGGCATGCACGCTTGCGCTGGATTTTGGGTCGACAGTGAAAATTGTTGTTTGTTGAAAATGGACAGCTAGAGGAAGTTGATTACGTAACTTCATTGCGTTGATTCATTTGTGTTGATTGCTCGGTGTATGAAGCATTCTTCAAAATGGCAGATTTGTCTTCGGGAATGTGTGTTCAACGTAGAAAAAAAGCCTATAATCCGCTGCAACGTTCGTATAGCCTAGACTGAATTCCAGAATAATCGATGATGGGGTGACATATTTCCGTTGCTAAAAACATGAGACGTCTTGTATGATTTGAGGGACAATTCGAACCTCTGGACAAATTACGAGCGTAGTTATTTTCATACTAGTGTACGCAAGCCGTCAAAATGGTCATAACAAGTCAAGAGAAAAATAATACGAGTTTATGTACCTGTAGCTTGCCATTCACTCGGATGTTTGAAACTGAGCGCACGTTCTATTATTGGTGCAGTAACTATGATACAGGCGATTAAAGTTCAGTTGTTCATATTTGTTGTGATTTATTCTAGAACTGATTACGTAGACCCATGTATTTTGTTTAGTCAAGACTGGTCTTTTTCTTCCGCCCTTTTATGGCTACTTGCCTTTTCATCCCTCCGGCTGTTACTGTCATGCAATGAGTCTAGCGGTAGTAGAAATTGATGTTGGTGTTACCTCAACTCGCGTGTCTCCACCCCCCTCCCGCCGCATTGAATGCATGAAGCAGAGCTGATCACGGTACATCTGCCCTGCTAAATTATTTTTAAAAGTCTTGCACACCGTTTCTCCGTTTCAAATGCTAGTCTTCGTATTCTTCTTTCTTTCATTCCCTCCATTTTTGATGTGGTTACTTGATACTGCATTGTCAAATGAGAAACTGAAATTTCAAAATAAGACTTACAGTCCTTGTGTAGAAGTCTGTATCCATCCTCCACGAATTGAGTAGTAACTTATATATAGTACATTCCTTTACGATCCGGTATCCAGCATCCTGTCTACGATACGGCAGCAAATCGGCGAGGCTGGAACAGATGAACGCCTATTTTGCCTTATCTAATTCTATCAGTCACGCTTTAATATATACGTAGAATGAAATTATGGTTACAGTAATATTCTGCTATGAAATACTGATAAGGGGGACTGAAAGACCAACCACGCAACCGAAAAACTGTGTCTTATTATAAAGGGGGTATCTTCAAGGGGGAGGTATCTATTTCGGCATTTTTGTTAAGATCGAAATTTTCGTTTTCAAAAGAGCTAGCTGTATTTAAAATGTATTGAAGAATAAGTTTTATTCTTAGTACCAATTAAACCTATCTCTAACGTATTTGTTGTCAAAAGAGTCGACGAAAATAGAAGCGTAAAAGTAAAACTTGTAAAAAAATTCAGAGTATTTCCTGCCACGTTTCAAAACTCTTTCTTCCTCAGGTTACTTTCTGTTCCTGTGCATTTGAGGTTTAAATTACGGAGGCAAAGGTTGAGTTCATCATCATTTGAGTGATCGTTGGCTAGGCATCCGCTAAAAACTTCGCCACTTCACAGCCTCGGCGGCGCGCGCGTCCTGAATGCCAACTATGCCTTCCGTCGTCCATCATCCCACCCAACTCCTCTAGTGAGACGGAACTTGTAGCGTTTTTTTCTGACTCGGTAGATGCACAACCGCTTTAAAACCAACTTGAGCTTGTAGAACCTCTTGCCATACTTACGGTTTAAATTTCTGTGCACTTAGGAGATTCATTATTCGTCTCTTCTTTCGGACGGGTGTTCCCCACCTGGTCTTACCTCAATGACTCGATGTTGTCGGTCTACGCGTTTTTTCACCCGGAGGTACAGATCGTCAAGCGTAGTTTGTTTAGGTGCTGCGGTAAACTTTAGTTTTTGACTACGCTTGATTTGATCACTTCATTTTGCGAGAATTAGATTTGAGCGAGTAAGGCAACCTGGATTCCTTGTTGTCTACAGAATGTCTTCCAAGTCAATGTATTTAATTGAATTATGCAGTTTGTTATTCATCTTGTTCTCTATCCTATTTTGCGGAAATTTTTTGAATGAAGTAAGCTTAGGGAAACTTACGTTCTTCATGCAGAGTTGGGTGCTGAAAATGCGCACCTGGTGCGTTAAATTTCTACTTGAAATCGAGGGTAACAAAATGTTTTTTTTAATCGTTTTGCAATTACATTTCCATTTCGAAAAAGCGTTTGAACTTTTAATGAAGGAACGCTTATCCGACGAAATCACTACTCCCTATCTGGCTGCAGCCTGCCTCTTGGTTGACAGAGAAGAGATTAGAGTACGTTACGTTTACTCCTAAGATTAACGCGTTCGCTGCAACCAGGAGAGTTGGTTTCGATGTTCCATTCCATCTTCATTGGTTTTACTAATAAGCATTTAAATTGAAATGTTTCTTATTGTAGTGGTTGTACGAATAAATGCGCTTGTAGCCCATGCAAAGTCAACGGAGACGCTCATGTATATCAGTGGCAAGAGGTAATGATAGCAATTAAACACCTAAGTAGCAGTCGAGCTCAGACAAGTAAAATATCACTTGACGCACGTGTGCGTCATGTGGCAGCTAACTTCTTCTATGGAAGCGACTTCACCTCTAAAGGGCCAATGGTTCAATGCCGGACCGTTCGAAATGGTGCTGCTAGTTTGTTATCAAAAATCGCTGCGCCTAATTGCATACATGTGCACATCTGACTACCGCTCGTTGTTCGTACAAAGCTAGTTTCATGTATTGTATGCATTGTATTCAGGCGTTACACGGGTTAAATTATGTGGTCGGTGATGTATTGAAATTTTTGTCGCAATACTAGTTTTGGAAAGTCCTCGCTTCCGAACAGAACGATAGTTTAACATTTGATTTGCAAAAGAAGGCTGTGGCATGCTGTATTCCATGCTGTATTTGCACGTAACTAAAATTGAAAACTGAAGTTCTCAATTGAATGCTCTTAGAACTGCTCTTTGTGCGTAGAGAATTTGTAATGGTTTTGGAAAGTTGAACTTTCATTGGCGGTTTTCTTTTCTTTCCACTGTTGTTATTGAGTTGTTATAAATTTTGAATTCGTACTGAATTAAGTTCTGGGTAGTTTTGATCCTTTAAACATGCGTTGAAAGTGATGAAGTACGGCATTGCTCTAGAAAAGCACCCGAACCTGAGACTGGAGCAGACTAATGCCACAGTAGCGAGTACTGTACGGTGAGCGAAGGCAAGAAGGCACCAGCTCTCCAATCTCAGCCTGTGAACTGTACCAGTAGTGTGCTATTATTGTTCATATACTGATTGTCCATCGACTTCAATTTAATATTTCATCCAAAAAATAATAGATTTCCTATCGCCCTATGTTCCTGATCTGTTTTTTTGATAAGTGTGAGTATTTTTTCGTACAATAGCGACAAACGCTCAATTTTTGTAAGGCTCGTGAGATTGCAATTGTTTATAAAATTTTTAGAATTAAAAGTTTTTGTTAAATAAGTAAATTATACAGACTTTGTATCACCTCTTTGATCTTTACGTATCTGGTGATTAATGATGGTCCATTGAGTCTAATCATTCGTCCAAGGAATATTAGAGCGAGCGTTACTATTGTACAAATCTTGTTACGTTCGTATGCCACCACTACGCTGCTGAAGTCATTTTCGATTTTTTGTCGCCACCATCAGATTCGTTCCAAAGAATCACTACTGCTATAATGAAGAGATTGTCTGAGACTGGTCATTTTCAGATACTAAAAATAGCGGAGCTCCTCGTTTAAAGACAATTACATCAGATCAGAACATTACAATCGTCTTCCATGATTGCTAACTGCAAGTAGACGAACTGCCGCAAGGGAGCTTCCAATGGGCAGGTATGGCTAACAGTTATGATGATAGAAATTCCCTTTTTTATTACTCGTCTCGTATGAAAATGCCAATTAAGTTCACTTTTTTAGGTGCTTACTCCGAGGTTGTTCGAAAGAAGTAATTTGATCAGAAAACTGCTTGATCTTGTTTATGGTCAGCGAAGGTTTGATATGATTTAATTTAGTTAGCCTACAATTGAAACTGCAACTTCACAATTCCTCAAGGAATGAAATGACGAGGAATATATTTTTTTAAATTTTCTTAGGTGTTTCGAATTTTTTTGGCAGGATTTGCAACAACAAAATCTAAGTATATTGTAATAGGTTGATCATCTTACCTAATGCAAAATGGTGGGCGCATTTTCAAGTTTGGAACCATAGACATAAATAAAATCACAGGTCGTACAAATAACAATAGAATTGAAAGTAACTGAATCGAACCTTGCATTCAACATTCCGATGCAAGTCACATACTTTTAGTAAACTTTAAAGTTCAATCGCGGAGATGACTAAGGGAAATTAGGTGGTAGCATAGAAATCGTATACGAACTACAACTCTGAAAGTTTCGCCGGAATGTTACCTTATCACATTAAATTCCGCTAAAAAATAAAAGTAACAATTTTTACTTATAGAAAGATAACAACTTAATTTGGCTTTGTCCCGTTCCAAACTGTACATTTTTGGGTACTTTTCTTGAAATGACAATTCGTGAAATGTGCCATCGACTCAATTAAATAATCCTTGGGCCGCATCTTGCACAAACCATCATTTAATTGTTTGAATCTAGTAATTGTGAGCTATCTGTGCTATGCGTTTCTCTGATAATGAAAGTGATCGCACAGTTTTACCAAGGCAAGGATCGAGCGGTTCGAACACGAGATCATTTCACGACGTCTGTGTAAAAAATGCTTCTGTTTACGTCTGTTTATACAACTTTTTTCTTTTATTACATTTAGAAACTATAAAATGGATATGTTCAGAGACTGATACATCGCCGCTCACAAACTAGAATCTGCAATGCGTGTTAAATTTCTGCGAAAAGTGTTTTCCTCTCTCACCTTCATTGTATTTTATTGCTAGTGGCGATTCTAGCCGAGTCTCGGACGGTTTGCGCTGTTTTCTTGCCGAGGCTCAGACATCGTTTCTTTGGGTCGTCGGTCATCATCTTCCGACAGGCAACAGAAACCGACCCCGCGGACCAGCAAAATTTGTGGTAGAAACCGATCTGAGTCTCAACGTGCTCTACTGATATTTTTTGTGGTATTTCCCATCTGAGATCACGTAACATTAAAGAATTAGTGATAGTGTGTCATGTTAAGTATGCGAGTACTCATTTTGATTTTTGCTCAAAATTTCAGTCTTTTTCGATAGTTGTCGAGTACTGAAAACAGGTAAATTCAACCTACGCAAGGACTAAAAGCATCTAAAGTAACTCTCTAATTACAAAATTGTTCATCCATTCAGAACTATGGTGATACTTACGTCTTATACCTGAAATTAATTTGTAGGACTTGAATGAAGACGTTGACTTTTTATAGTTAAAATGCCACGTTGACTAAATGAAACTGAATATTGATCCTCGGCCACGAACTTTTTTTTCCAGGAGGCAGTACTTCATTGCTGGAGGTAACTAAAAGTTTAGGTGAATTCAAATGTTCTTTAGCACGTTTTAGGGTTTAATATGTCTAAATAATATTTTCATGCAGTTTCCACCATGTTTTAATTTTATATATAAATACAGTTCGACTGATCTTGTGATCTAACCAATGAACTTTTTTAGTGGATGATATACTTTTGATGTTCTTTTTGCTTGATAAATCTTGTAAACATACCGACCGCTACGCAATTTGTGAATCTAACTGACTCGCTTTCTCGTTTAGTATTTTCAATCTTCAGATAGTGCAGAACAAGATATTTTTCCTTTTCAAAAGAAAAAAATTCTTAATTATTACGCAATCAATTTGGAACAAAGTCGGAAATCTGTAAACTAACAAGATAATTAATACTTTCGTCGGAAATAGAATTTGTAGGAATCATGATTGATTCATACTACTTAACTATTACTAATTTTGAGGTATAGCTATAATTTTCACTCAACGTCATGACACCCTCTAATGATCTAATGCAGCAATAATGAGCGCTGGACCTACATTATTTCATCAAGGAAAGTTGCTCTCAAGTCGATTTCAGCTCCTCTTCCTTCACATTTACTGTGATATACTGAGGCTTAACACGGGACTTTCAATGAAAAATCCGTCGTAAGACCGAGTTTCGTGGTTCATCTCCGTCAGTCTTCATCTAGACACAAAAACTACAAGTGTAAAGACTCCCAAAGTCGGATACATTTTATCCATAGTCGGACGCGGTTCTCGTGGAAAAAAAACTGGGTTACGTTCGCTGCATCTGCATTGGAAAGAAGACATGGGTGCCCACAAGAAGAGTTCGACGGTTTCATTTCATTTTAACAGATGCGTCTAGACGAAACGTGAGAAGGAAAAGATTGTGTGGACACAGATAGTTATTCACTCTTTCTACAGCTCTCCTCAATCTGAGCGTACGTTCAGTTTTTCACGTGAGTAATTCTTAAAATCACAGGAGTTCTGAAGGTAATGTTTGTGAGATGAGAGAGAGCGTGCAATGTGTTCGTACCAGTGTGCAAAAATGATTACTAAGTCTTGGATACCGAGTGTTTTTTGTAAAACGAAATAATGAAGCGGACATTTACCTTTCTCATGGGAATATTAACTTTTCAAACGTTTTCAAATTACAGTTGAAAAACATTACCAGGAAAATGGAATGTGACCTGTTGATTGAGCCTGCTACTTTGATTTTTGTAGTTTTAAACAACTATTTATACGTTGCTGTTCAATTGTTTTCTTTGTTCATATTGCTTTCTTACGCAATATGCTTAATTTTCAGTCATTCATCTATCCTCAAAGCACCTAAACTGAAATTATTTGAGGTTTTCAGACAAACTCGTTCCCGGAATTGAAATAAAATGATCTAGTTCTCTTATCGACTACTTCAAGTGATCTATTCGTTTCCTTTTCATAGTCTTAAAATTTTATCACGTAAACTACATTAGAACTAAATTACGAGTATATTCTTCTCTAATCATGAATTATTTACCTTAAATTTCTTATATAATGTCCGGATACTCGTCAAAAATTGTTTTAAAATAACAGAATCGTTGCTCGCCCTAAATTGTTATAAAGTGTTGCGTGTAATAATCCAACCAAGATTATGCTAGTGTCTGTTACAATATTAAATGGATTTGGACGCTACAGTGAACTTATGTAATGATTGCTTCCTCCCTCGGAAGACTTCCAAGCCGCGAAAAATCATCGGCGAGCCGTGAAATAATGCGTTCGCTTTGCGGTCTACGTCTGCACAAAGATTATTTTTGGACGCAAATCGACATAGCACAGTTCGAGCGCGGGTTCGGGTGGGCTGAGCATACCTCCCGAAAGCGTGAAGTTGTGTGAGCAAATATTGTGCTACCTTCACAGTGATGCGCTCGCAGCGACTCGTTCTCTCTAACAACAAATGCACAAAAAATCAAACGTTTGCGCCACCTTTGTCTCGGGTGCGCTAAAGCGCAGGCGAAGATAGATGTAATTCTGAAGCGCTCATCGTACTTTCTTTCCATTTTTAAAGGGAAGCAAGAGGCGATAAGTGAAACGGCATTCATGTCGATAGCTTTGTAGTACTTCCCATGCGTGAAACAGGAGTTCGATTTAGCGCACTCGGAAATGAGAAGCGAATGACATGAGTTAACATGAGTAAATAATCACTTTATCATTTCTGCAAATTCGGATCTTTTGCGCATGTTGCTCTGATCGTACTTCCGTGTTATCTTTTCGAAACGATTGATCGGATGAAAATGAAAGCGATGCACAGAATGTTTATTATTTAAGTTTGATCTTAGGGTTGATTGAGAGGGTTCTTTTTAAAATAGCATTCATGATGAGAGTTACGAGCCACACCGTTTCGACGCGGTGCCACAAAATAGAACGTGCAGTAGCTGCTGGGAGGCCGTGGTATTTAGTGCGATAATAACGAAGATCTGAACATATTTTTTAGTAAAGAATTATGAATGAGAATTTTTAAATTCCGTCTCTATTACAGGTAAAAAAATGCCAATCCACATTGCAAGTGAGACGAGACTATATATTCTGTAGTTTCCTCTCGTTTTCTGATGCCTTGTTGTCATGAAGACATTTTGCCGTGGCGCCGTACCAGAATGTTTTATGAAGCATTTGCAGCATTTATTACCAATCACCACATTCCATTCGGAAGTTGCTGATGGCGTTTACCAAAATGTTTGTTTTTTAGCAACCGAATAAGAAGCGAATAAGCTTCCTTTTCCCATTCCAGTTGATTTCTGAAAAATTGTATAAAGCTTAACTTGAAGCAACTACATTGAAATAAATTAATATGCTGCTAGAGAATTCAGCACGACCCGTCGTAGCTTGTCATTACCCGCCGACTCAAAGAATTGTTTCTGGAAGTAACATTTTCAGATACTTTTCAAGACTGCGAATACAGTACCACGTCATAGCTGTGACGTGGCACAGTATTCACACCGCAATTAAATCCGTTGTCCAAATTATAAGATTGCCAAGGGATCGATTAGCTTTCAGAAAATACTTTTAAAAAACAGCGCTGTGATCGGATGGTCTCACTCGCATGATTTTGATAACCTTTCAGTGATTACGAACGCCGTTATACTACAGCCCTGCTTCAATAAGTGTGATGGTGAATGAATATTTACTCTGGGTTCAAAAGATGTAGCAACTGTGAACGGTATTTGGGAGCTTGCTCATTGTAATTGGTTAGCGATGCGTTTTAACAATATTCTTGATTTTCGATTGCAGAGTATATCAACAGCTTTCCGAATCAGTCTGACATGATAAATCAATCATTATTAGTTATTTTCGAATTATTCCGGACAATCAAACGTCGAAAAATGTTGGTTTCGTTTTTTTTCAATTTCTACTTGAACGATGCCATCAGTATGGAAACGTGATCAAAAGTCATGCATTCTAATTTTCCACTGCTTTTAAAGCTTTGATCGAAGTGAAGTGCAATATTCAGTGAAAAAACTTCAGTCAAAGTGCACATGAAAAGTAACAATATTCAAACTCATCTCTTAGTACATCGAGGAATACTGGAGGAGTTGTTCAAGGTAAGCAATGAATCATTTTTGTCTATCATCTTATGAATTGTAAATGACGCTAATATCTTTAATTTTAAGTAGATTTTCTTAAGAAGATTTTCTTCAGTAAATTTTCAACTTGACTTTTATTGATTCACTCTGAGCCCACCTGCATCGTGGATTTTTTCATAAGCATGAATTTAGATAAAACTAGAGCAATAAGGACAATTTTTGTGTATGCATGTCTATTTTCGTTTCACAGCTCAGCTCACCGGGACTGCGCAGGACAAACTGCCCATCTTGCAGTGCTGGTGGCTGTCACTAGAAGGTAAGGGATGTGTTTCCAAGTTCATTTAGTAAGTTTTGTAGGATTTTCTGTAATTATCCACTTTTTCTAAGCGTCCTTTTCTCGATGAAAAGACTTCAGATTCTTGGATAAAATTTCGTGCATGTTTATTGGGAGACAGTTTTTTATGCATATTTTTTAAAAATATACTTTCAATTTTTTTCAATTTGGCTAGAAACTACTGTAAGATGAAAAATAACTTTAATTAATCATTCTTGGCATCGTTTTTTAAAATATTATTATGCTTTATTTAAAATCTATGTGGATGATACATTCAATTATTATAGAAACTATAATTCAATATTAAATAATTCAATGAACATATACATATGCATATATACGTATATCTTGTCCCTAACTTAACCTGCGTAACCTAATCTGAGATCAACGAAGTACGATGGGAAAAGTAAACTCCAACCCGATTTTTCACTCCGTATCTTGCGTTGATTCTGCTCTCTCACAGTGTGCACGAATTTAGCGTACGCTCCCTAAAAAAAACCTTGTTTCACAAATAGCTGGGGAAAATTGTGAATAGACACAGATTCCTGTACGTCAGATTCTACTTTCTCAATCCAAATTAATCGTCTTAAAACGTTGCAAAAGAGAATGGCCTCGGCTTAGTCTTCGCTTTACTTTTAGGTTCCTTCCAGAAAATACTTATTGTTTTACGGACTACATGACCGTGTGTGTTGTAATATATTGTGAAAAATTTAAACTTGCAACATGCGATTGCTCGTATTGTCGCCATTGGCCTCACTAGACACCAAAAAGTAGTTAATGCCAGTGAGGATCACTAGGCTAGCGTGCGTCATTTCAGCCACCGTGGCTCTCTAACACGGGATTCTCTGAGAAAATTGCTTCCGTTTTAACTTGAAAGGCTCGTACAGTTGGGAACGCGGTCAAAACTTATCGAAAACTAGTTTTCTTTTGTCCCTGATGTCGGCATAGAACTCGTGTTGTACTATCAGCTTTCTCAGAAACGTGTGAAGAGTTTTAAAATGGTCCAACTTTGACGCAAATCTAACTTCAAAGTCTGTACTAAAATTTATCGCCTTAGAACTCATCGGGTACCAAAACTACGGATTTAGACATACAGCCCCGTTGACGCCAATGGGCTGGGTTTGGACGTACAATTGTTTAGAAAATTAAAAATTTTTCCCTTTTTGTTTTACGAAGAATGAAAGTTTTATTGTACGATTTAAAGCTCATTTTAGTTTTGACCTTTCCGGTATCTGGTGGCAACAAACATTTGAATAGGGCGGAATTTATTCCTTTTCATGTGACATAGTGACAGAATTCAATAAGAAATCGTCAGTATAGCGGGTAATTTTGTTTGTCAAATTCTGGCACGCCTCCTTTTGATAAGGGATCCTGAAGGTGTGTCCTCATAATACCTTGGCAGGTAGCACTCTGTATACTCAACTAAGATTTACGAGTACTATAGGGCCACTTGTACCAGGGACTCGATGTGCTTAGAACCTAGTTCTGATTTTAGCTCTCTCTGCAGGTTTTACAAGAAACTGTTTCTTTTTGAGGGCACCTGCTCTCCTAAAAAAAGAGCATTGAAAAGTGATACAATCTTGAATATTCGTAATAGTTTTCTGAAAAACGTTCCGAGACGCTAAAATGAGCGCTAGGTCTGGGGTGCCTAGAGCTCAAAGACAACAGGTTTCCCGTACCTTTTAGAGTTATTTTAGCGTTGATTTTCTTGTACTCTTTCCACTGTGTACGGCATGACCGGGTCGCTAAATTTTAAGCTAGTAACTTAATTTTGTTTTGCTTAAGATTCATAGTTTTCTAAGATGCTGATGCTGCTTCTTCTACTGGCCGTGGTGGGGTGTACCAACTGATCGACCGAAACTTTTCTGTCGTTTGACACGAGCGTGGAATTGCAGTGGGCTTGTTGCGGTATGTAAATGTGAAGCGAAATTAAGATATAGAAATACCGGGATTCTCACGAAGGGTGGGTCCGTTGTTGATTTTTTAGATAGTTTGCAATTACATGGGTAGATGACCAAAAAATATGCGTGCAGTTTCTTAGAAAACATTTTCTTTTAGTTTACTATACATAAAAAATCTGAAAACTATTTAACGTCTCATGGATTTTAAATAAACATCGCAGTGCGGGATTACTTTATCACTGTAGCCTCGATGGCATTTCCAAGTCATTAGGAACTGAGCTCCAGGTTAGAGCAGTCGAGTCGTTGTGGCCGGTCTGCGAAGTGTGGCTCTGGGCTCGGAAATCAGGTAGCGCCGTAATTATGACCCACGAGAGACCATTTATTTATGGATGTGCTAGACCGGTTCGCGAGGAATATAGGCTCGCCGACTCTCGCTCAACGTGTAAACAAGTTCTCGATTTGGCATGATTTTCTAGCTATGAACCTGAGATTTTTCCCTTGTTTAGGGGGCCTCAATGATCAGGTTCGACATTTTCCGAGTATTTCTACACGTCCATAACAGAGAGAAAAACGTTCTTTAATAAATGTCGGCGTTTGATTGTATCGTCGTTAATTTTTTCTACCGTTTCGAAAATTCCCTATGGAATGTGCAGTTGCGGTTGTTTTCTTCTTTAGTCTGTTGAGGAAATCTTCTCAAGTGACTATGAAGTAGCCACAATTTTTGCACTGTTAAGGTTACGGAGAGTACTTAATTTTTTGCTCCCTTTTCTTTCTTTGCAACGAGTGTGACATCAAATTCTGTGTTATAAAAGTTGAGCTTTCTCTTAACCCTACGAGTCATTTCAGAGGCGGGATTGTAAAAGTCTGCCAGAGGAAGCCAACCTGACCTTTTTATGTTCGAAGTGACGTGTTCATGGCTGGATCGGCATTTAGGGCAGGGCCGCCGTTTGATTTAGTCACTGAAAATTCTTTTTTTTATGAAATGAGCACTTCATTGATACACGCATGTATGCTAAAGTGATGAACGTCAATATTGATCAAAGAAATGTGATCGAAACGCGTAGTACTTTACCATTTACGTTCACTTTATAGACTCCGTGTGTAGAGAAGATAAAAAATTGTATCGGCAAATGCTGATCGACCGGGTGCTGCTTGGATACTTCGTTCGTAAACTGTTAACATTATCATTCATGAATTGTTTCTGCAACTTCAAAGAAAAATACTTAGTATCATCATTCATTTCTGCAGCTGTCGATGTTTCAGTATTATTTAACAGCGCTACAATTTCTTACTAAGTCTCGTATCGAGAAGGAAGCAGAAAACTTCGGAATGAGAGTCGAGCTAGTAATGCAATGCACAATAATATACATTCGACTCGATAGAAAATGCCCTCGGATCCATGACCGGTTCCTCTACAACTCGGCATTAAGAAGTATTTGTATGTGACCAAAAACACCAATTTGTCGCTAACTTGCTTATTTTTTAGTACCGTAGGTCCAATCAAATCTTGTTTAAGTAAGATTTACTGCAATAAATGTTGCATTAGTGATTCATATGCTGGATGCAATTTAGAGGTGCCCAAGTTTAAGCCCAAGTGACATTCATTACTTCTGTGGCATGAGCTCGCAGTGAAAAGCCCTAGGGATTAATTTAAGTCGTACGACGAAGCAGCGATAATTTATAGTTTCTGTAATCTCTCGGACTATGTGGCTCATTCATTCGTGCCGCGGTGTCACCGAGGATCATCGTGAACAAGACCTCAGCGCTTGTGAATCGCACTGAGTGGGTTTATGAGTTCTGTGTGCGGCGTGAGAACGAATGATGTTAGAAAATTTTAAACAAATGTGTGGAGAGGTCTGAGCAAAAATTATTTGAAATGTGTAAGAAAATAATAGCGAAACTTATCTTTTTGTAGTTTTTCTTATTTACTAGGGAGTTTTTGTAGTGATCGATCAATATGACTCGGAAGGACTGTTTCCAACGATCAACGCAAGTTTCGAATGCAGTTAGTTATTGCCTTTTATCGATTACGAAAACCATCCTCACAACGATATGTCGGAGTAACTAGGTGTCCAAAAGTAGGTTAGGGAAAAGTGAACTTCGGTCATGTATACCAAATCGTATCAACAGATTCATTATTCTACAGCCTTCCCATATTTTACACATCTCCGCAGTCTCAGTTTTGATTATTCTTTACCAGCTTTTCTCGTATGACAGCTGCCTCACGTTCGTATAACGAGTTTCCAGCGATTTGTGTTGTACTGAAGGATTTAGGGACGAACAGATTCTACGTTTTTTTTTGTATTTTTATAAACAATTTCTGATTTGTTTTTGAAGTTGAGTTGCTATTGTTCATCAAATAATTTATTTGACTTGTGTTTGAAGTCCTAATTCTGGCTAGCGATTCTGGTTAGGTTTTCTAGATCGTTTTTGAAGCCACTGCTCTTCAGAAATCCTTCCTTAATTCTCCCCAAAGAAAATGTCAGGGCATGGCTACACATTAATTTACAGATAGCTAAACAATATCTGTTTTCACTGTAATTTAGTTTCATTACGTGGTAGAATACAAATTTATACGGCCTTTACACTTGGAAAGGTAACTGAGAGAACTGAAAAAATTGAAATTTTTCTCAGCTGCAGCTACGTTTATAGAACACAAGACTTCCTGATGCGAAGTAGGTCTTACTGAGTACAATCGCGCTTCATTTCACGCCACTCACATTTCGCACGCAACTTTCCTGTGTGGTCATGGGGCTGAGAATGGAAGCCAGTCTTGCCAAAGGCCCCTTCATGGAGGGTGATAATTCCAAACAACCTTGGGCCACGCGCTTCAGGCCCACCAACAACCACACGACAACTTATGGATGTGTAAATTTGTACGACCTATGAGGTATGAAGAAAAATTGACATTTTTTGTGGGTTACTCTGGAATTTTTGTTTCGAGAAATTTCTGCTCTCTGATCATGTTTTCACACCCGCTGTTTGTTGATCTAAAACTTTATGCAAAGATATTGTGTTGGGAAAAAATTAGCCTTTTTCCTCGAACCGCTGCAGAGCAAACTCCTCAGTGCTTCAAATTTTCGCACATAAAATGAAAATATAAAATTGATGTACGACTGTCTTTAAATTTGCTCTGAGACACTAGGAATAATTGGTTGACTATACCTTGGTTGGATAGGCTCTATTCAGTTCCATTTACTCGGCTGTCTGATGATATTTCTGATAGCACTTCTGTCAATACGCTAAGAAATATTCTCCTTGAACTATAGACTTGACTATACACATTCACGTCGCATAACGTCATCGAGGCTGAATGTGAACTTTTGTATCTTCAAAGCATCCCTTTAACTCGAAGCTGTTTGTTGAAGAGTTGACAAGAAATTTTCAAGAGGCTTGACATTTCGAGTTGTTTTTTTCTGAGTGACAGTTGATTTTAGTTATCACTGTCCCTTGAAATAATTTCGAAGCATATTATAGCGTTTGTGAATAGGGTTGGTCCAGTTTTAGTGCACAGCAGTAAGAATGCAATTGTATGAGCAGCCCTGTTTATAAATGCGAGTCAAGGGGTCACAATTTAAACTCAGTATAAATAGAAAATCGGTCTTACGTGTTCGCTTTTGCTGTAATCTTGAGGACTGCATTCTTCTCTTTCGTTGCTGCTCCGGCAACAATGCCAGAAAAAATGTACGTTCGATAAATTTGTACCTTCAATGCAGGGCTTTTTTCAGTCGCTCTTCTGAGATCAAAGTAAACTATAGCAAAGATTGCAGGGAAACGTAAACTTCGCTTTCAATTTGAAGACTTATCACTTCCAATTTCTGGCTGTCCTTTTCTGAGGAATTCATGAGACTTTAAATAGTCATTCACTATGAGATCTTCGTAGTATTGTTTCGTTATATGGCGAGAATGCTCTCCGCATTTGAAGCTTAGTCTTTCTTGAACTGTAGTATTCGAATTTTTTGATACTTTTTACCGCAAAACAAAGGCTTCTCCACCCAAAAATGCAAGTGAAAAGATTATGAAATGCTGTGCGCAGTGTCAGGTGAGGAGTGTGAGGTCAGGTGAGGCTTGTACCTCATATTTTCCTTGATGTTGTAAGCTTTGGTGAGGCATGCGGTTCATATTTTATTTCACTTTTATATCTTATCACTTGAAGCACGCGTGTGTTGTAAAATGAGCGAGATCTACAATTTGTTTTGTTACTTAATTAGAGTAGAAAATTTCCTTATAAGAAATCCATTAAGTGCAAATGGGATATTTTGTGCGTCATAAATTTTCAGTCTAATTAACGATTTTTTACCACTAATGAGACAGTTACCAATCCTTATACTCTGGCTATAAAATACTGAATCTCTGATCATCTTTCTTATTATCTTGCTTGCTTACAACCGAATATACTTTTGAGTATTAACGTGGGATAAAAATTTGCAACTCATTTCCCAGCAATTAAGGGTTTTTATATCGCATCATGGTTACGGTTGATTGGTACTGTAGTGGATGAATCATGTTCTTTGGCTTTGGATGTTTGTTAAGAAATAAAGAAGAATTATTACGGCCCCAAACGGGACTTGAACATACCAACCCAACAGATTTCGGGCAGTCGATCTACGTTTAGTTTAATACTATAAAACTCTGATCATCTCACTTGTGGTCTTGCTTGCCTGTAACAGTGCACTCTCTTTAGTGATAACAGAGCAGGAATTCAAAACTCATCTCTCAGTAATTAACTAAGGGTTTTTCCATCGCATCACGGTTACGGTACACTGGCACTAAAATGGATGAATTATTTTCTTTGCCTATAGATACTTGTAAGGAAATAGGGAAAAACCATTAAAGGCTCAAACAAAACTTTGAAATTGTGACCCAACGGGTTACATCGTATTGTCTTGTGATCAGCTAAAAGCGTAGCATTTTCTTCTACGAGCGTCTTGGACGACGCCCAATTTTGTACAATTTATCTTTCGTGTCCTGGGAAAAAATCTTATCGGCCTACTGGCTGTTGTCTTAATAATTGTTTACTGCTCAGTTTCTTATTGAAATGTGCATACTAAGTCTTTCTTTACTTATGCATTCTGCGTTCCCGTTGCGACTGATGAAATGTGGGATCTCTCAAGTGTGTCTTGGATACCTCTCCTGAATGATATCTCTTCACTAGTAGACGCACCCCGCCGAAAATGGCGGGACAAATGATATTGAACTCCTGAGATTGCCTCCTATTTGTGGTAACTCTGATATGAAGTAATGTTGTTTTCAGTATCACTGATACGGACTGCCTTATCTGAGTCTCGTTACTAGTTTAGGAATACGGACCCGGGAATTTTCTCTATTTAAATCCTGAAGAGCGTGACAGAGAGACGGACCAACCAAGTAAGCAACAATTGTGTAATTAGTATATAGTGGAATAGATGTATTAAAAAACCTCGAATATTTTCAGAATTTTGCACAGAAAATTAAATTTCTTAGCAAGAGAAAGTTGTTATATTAAAAATTACACTTATGGGGTTCATTTGAGATCACATGGGTGAGTGGCGCTGTAATACTAATGTTATTGACTGAGAAATGCTGTTCTAAACTTGGATATCGAAAATGACCTCATCCTTGATTTTCGACGATTGGAGTTGTGTCGTCTGGTGCCCACGGAAACAGCGAGGAAATTTGGAGCATATTTTGGAACTACACCTTTTTACTTTCAAATTAAAATAAGTAAAGTTCAAATT
>VOMN01072306.1:0-10427 GCA_014899125.1 Orchestia grillus | reverse complement strand
CAAGGCCAGGAACTATGCGGACCTTGGCAACAACAAGGCCAGGAACTATGTGGACCTTGGCAACAACAAGGCCAGGAACTATGCAGACCTTGGCAACAACAAGGCTAGGAACTATGCGGACCTTGGCAACAACAAGGCTAGGAACTATGCGGACCTTGGCAACAACAAATCCAGGAACTACGCGGACTTTGGCACCAATGTGCTGACAGCTTCCAAAAACCTAGGATGCAATATGAGCTTGTTCTCACATGTGGATCGGTTTTCTGAGAATCTGGGATCATTGAGTGATGAGCAGGAGGAGAGATTCCATCAGGACATAAGAGATGGAGATCAGGTATCAGGGACGCGGGGATGCAGTCATGAGGGCTGATTACTGCTGGACTCTGAAGAGAGACTGCCCATTATTCAATTTAGTGAAACCCAGTTTGTAACAATACAATGGCGGAAAAAAACTTTTTCTTCGAAAACTTTTGTTGGATGAGAAATATAAACAAAAAGGAAATAATAATTTCAAAAAATGGAATAAATTTTGTCAGAAAATCGAATTGATCTAGATCAATTTGAAATGATATTGAGAAAAATTAATGTAATTTTTTGCATAAAGTATATTTAAAATAGCCAAACGGTTTCTCAGTTAATTTGAGAGCCAAAACTTTACCGTATCAACTTCTGAAAGTAAAAGTGTCTGATGAGGCCCTATCTTTGCCAGAACTATTCCGACCCTTACTCGACCAACCTCAGAGTACAGTCGGTCCTCAATCCACTCAGTTCCAGCAGACACATCTACAGCACAGCCCTGCCAACCCCTACTGCAAGAGCTTGGTAGCGCCAAACCTTGTGAACTCTTCAACTCGTCAACCTTCGAGGCCCCATAAAGGTGGCCGTGGAGCCGTATGTCGGCTAAACTCCGCCGAAGAGGGACCCGCGGGCCGATTGGAGGGGGGCGTTCTGCTGGTGGGTGCCACGACTTGGCTTGGTGAACGCGATGGAGGCGTTCCACCTACACCGCGTCGCTCCTGTGAGCTCATGGAACGTACGGGGATGGTGTTTTGCTGATGACGTAGGCGCTCTTGTCAGACCATCGTTCTTTCTATCCGAGACAAAGTGGCGTCACTTTGCATGCGTTCCTTCACTCGGTCATCTATAAAATAATTAAGCCTCTGAGATTAAAGAGTTTTCTATTACACTCAAATTAAATTGTTATAAATTTGAGCTAGGTACACTACATATTGGTTGAACTTCATTTGATAGTCTTGTATTTCTAATTTCCTCAGACGGCTGTTATTAGGGAAACTGCAGGCGGGCTACCGTCGGACTCGGCACATTCTGCAAAATCTCTCTCGTGTAGAGGTTTCTCTGTCGGTCATGCGAACCCTCAAGCTGATACGTGGTTGCCCTTGCATTTTTTTACTTCTCAATAGCTTTTTGAACATGATATATTAAACTCATGAACTTGGATTTAGGGTTTTTATTATTCCCCCCTTGGTTTTTCTGATAATTTTGGATTCAGCAGCTTAGAATAGTCCTACTTCAGTCGAAGACACGTAAACAATTTCCAATTTTTTTGTAACTCAGTGAATTATTAACGAACAATACAGAGTTTGAAGGTAGACTAGGATTTCACAGAAGGTGTTAGAAATTTCGTCCGTCTGCTGTGATGCATGCGTGGAAGCGCCGGCACAGTGATTGCCGAACTCGTGCGAGGACACCAGCAATTTCAGTAATCCTTGCAGAGGTGTCAATAATAAAGATGTGCTAACTTAAATGATATAAGTGAAGTGAACGAGGATGAACTGTGTCCGGATGCATCTCTAACTTCGCTGTTCAGTATAGTAATCTGTCGATCAGACACTTAAACGCTAGGTTAAAAAGATAATGGATTCGGACTATTGACAATTTCACGTCTCAGTAAATTTTTAATCAAGCGTTTTTGGACATGTCTCTATACAGTAGAATAAAATGTGTATATTTCACCGAAATGAAACTCATGTTGAAGTTTGTTCAAATAATTCTGAAGCACCCTGTATACAGGGTGGGCAAAAAATGTTTCTCTTTTTCAAATGATTATAACTCCGTAACTAATAACTTTAGAAACTTCTGTATGGTCTTATTTTTGCTGCCATTTAATGTAATTTTTTCAGGCTTAACCCTTTTGAATTTATAGGGATAGTTCATGATCAGACGAACGATAAGTGAGTCGTTTTTTGCCATTACACGAGGGCAATTCTTAAGACACGATCTATGTACGTTTTTAATTAATGAAAGTAGTAAATGTGTAGTATAAAAAGGAAAAATTAAGATAATAGACTTTTTAATCACAATTTTCACTTTTACTTAAACACAAGAACGTACTCTTTTGATTATAACCAATAACCACTGTTGTTTTCGAGGCACTTTAGACATCGAACTCTCATTCCTAGCATTGATTTTCTGATAGTTTCTGGATGGTTTCTAAGTTCATTAACATTTTGGATGATGCCATAACGTAATTTTTTAAGGTCGTGTGGAGTCGTTTTGTAAACATTATTTTTGAGATGTCTCCAAAGAAAAAAATCGCACGGAGTAGTATCGGGACAGGGAGGCGGCCATTCTACCGCATGCCCAGCTGCAGTGACACGAGTCCCAAAGACTTCTGTTCGAGGGTTTTTCACGCGAATATTTCTGTGACATAAAGCTCCGTCTTGCATCCACCACACTCTGTCGAATCTTTACCTGTAGCCAGCCAGCATCTGTGGAATGATTTCTCAATTAAATATGCCAAGGTATTTATCGCCATTCAAATTCCCTTCATAGAAAATTGGTCCGATAATGAGGCCAGACCCAGAAAGTCCAATCCATACTGAAATTTTCTTTCGAGACATTTTTTTTCGGAAAAATTCTTTGGTGGCTGTTTCAGAAGTGAATATGATCTGTTCTTTTGACTATCAACCATTCACTTGGAAAGCTGCCTAGTCTCACACAACGAGGCTCTTAACAAATCTTTCATGTCTTCCTAAGAACCATCTGCAAAACCTTACTCTTCTTTCGAGATCATTTTCTAGCAATTCCTGGTTAATCTTTGGATTGTACATAAGTAAAATATCCTAAGTCTCTCTCGATAATTCTACGAACCGTTGAACTAGATAAATTTGTTCTATGCCGTCGAGTTGAAAAATGTTCATTCTCTTCAATTTGGTTTCTCACTATTTCAATATTTCCTGGTATTCTTCCTGCAAAATTTCTTCCAGAATTTCTCTTATTTCTACTGAGTATTCTTCCATGTATCGAGAATTTTGCAACAGTTTTTCTCACAGTAGGTTTGCGCGCACTTCTCTTTCGAAAATGATTTTGAAATAGTTGAACGGCTCTTGTGACATTCTTACATTCCTGATATCGTTGTGACTATGAACGATGTCACTATCGTTGATAGTTGTGACTATGAATGTGCGCTCTTTTTTTCTCAAATGCATTGTTAAGGGTTGATGCTGAAGAATTCAATTTCTGCACTCGTGAAGTGAAGTTGAAATACGAACGTTCAGAAATAGGAATGACGCAGTCATGATACAGTAGTATTGCGATTGTAAAAAATTGCAATTGTTCTTTTTAGTGCCCTTAGAAATGCCGCACAATGGCGAAAAGAACGACTCTCGCTTATCGTTCATCTGTTCGTGAAATATTCTTATAAATGAAGAATCCTTTAACATGATAAAAGTACATTTAATTGCTGTAAAAATGAGACCATAAAAAAGTTTCTACGGCTATTAGCTACGGACTTATAAGTATTTAAAAAAAGGAAACTTTTTGTGGCCCCCCTGTATAGTTACTAAAATACCACAACATGATGAAAAATCAGATATTGTCTTGAAGAGCAAAAACGGTCAATTAATCTTGGAAAATATTTATGTTCAAAAATGACGTTCACGACAACTGAATGATCAATTAATTCTTTTTACAAACATCCCTACATAAACATTCAAGTATTGTCTTGCACAGGTTTACAATCTACTAAACTTCAAATCTATGCTGACATCAAAGAAAACGTCTCAAAGAGACTGCTACGCTAAAACGGTGAGTAAAACAAAACAAAAACTTCTAACCACGATAACATTCGTAAGAACGGTTTGCAGAAAGCACTCAGACGGCACTCTCTCCCCAGATAGGAGGCTGTGCATCGCTCCAGCATCAGTTCGCCGCTCCGTCGTCAACGGAGCTTTACACTTGAGGTAAAAGCTCACCGCTCGTCTCCACAGCATTTGACGGTGGCGCTCAGAACTCGGAGAACACTTTCAAAGAACAGTAAAAGAGAATTAACTCTCTTTCAAGTGTAATAAGAAGAGAGAATTACCTCCGGTGTCCGCTTTACTCGGATGGGCCGCTATCGTAACTTGCCTGATAAATTTAGATTATTTTTCGTAAGGAAGCGAGAAGCATGGTAACGAACAGCAGAAAATTCTAGAAATCAAGAAACAAGCGGGCCATAACATTTATATTTTAAAAGTTTTTATCTTAATCATTTTTTTGAGCGAAATGATATTAAATTGACGTTATTGATCGATCGCTATTTAAATTTGGTCTTTGGGAATTGTTATATTCTCAGGCGTTTCTCATGAATAAAACATTTCTTGCATTTCGAAGTATCGATGATATCATGAATATCTCGCTAATATAACAGTGAGGAAAATAAATTCCATACTGTACACCTCACCCTGAAGAAAATGTTTTCAATAAATAACGTACGCCTTACCTCGCAGTCATGAGAGATGAAACAAAAGCAGTCGAGATCCAGCAGATAATGAGTGAAATGCTGTGAAGTGAGATCGAAATTTACGGGAAAAATATTATATACTATGAGCGAATGAAATATGATCCATTAGGAAGGTCATATTAGATCAGGGATATTTTTTCGAACGTGTGAAATAATGATGGGGATAGAAAAAAGAAATTCTGAATGCAATTCCACTGAGTTTCGAGAAAAAGTAACCCGAACAATAACAATTTATCAATTGTTTATACAACAGTTAAATAAATATCAGTAGTCGATAGAATTTAAAACTACACAACGAAATGTGGATTAAAAATATATCAGTAATAGATGCCGATTAACGGAATATTCTTCCTGGTTTTAGTTGTAAGGGCTTCAACTCTTATAGCGATTCTACATAGAATGCCGAAGTCTACATACGCTGAGTTAGAGCTGAATTTGATACAACTAATAATTTTCCATAGTATAACTTCAACGAGTCCTGTCGCATCATAGAACGCGTCGGAGAGCCACGTCACCGTCTCATGCGATGACTACGAACAGCGCACCCAGCAACTCGCATACAAAAGCTCGGTGGGTGAAGCCCACCAACTGCTGTGTGAAATGTTCATAACTAAACTTAAAAATGAGAGATATTCGTGCAACAGTAAGTCAAAAATCTTTGGAAATAAAAAGCTTTGTCATAATGGAGTTATTTCTCGTTTCTTTCGACATCATACGAGTAACATAGGAGCACTGTTAGGTTAATCTGTCTTATAGATGGTCAATCGAATAACGTGCGACTTTCCAATGTAAATCACTAATATTATATTTAGTCAGTTATTTTTAATTTTATTTGAGCACATTACAGTGTGCGTGCTCCAAACACTGTGAAGTAATAACAGTTCGCGCTGATCTGCGGTCGCAATCTCTACTATCTGCATTGGAAAGTGATGAATTATGTACGCAGAAGTAAATTTTCAATGCCTGTCACATGTACGAGACAGTATACTTTGAAAAAATTAAGTTCTATAGCGGCATTAGGCAATTCATTAATCGGTTTAGCTAGTAAATGACTACAGCATAGACTATATATGGGCTATGATACGTTGCCTAGTGGGAAGTTACAAGATTCATCCGCTTCTGCATAGCATGATAATTACGAAACTACTGTAGCTTGTGGTTCGTCAGGGCTCATATCGTTTAGAAATTAACCAACAGAAGATAGTGTAGAGCGACATCAATTTTTGCTTCATTTTTATATCCCGGTGTAATAATATTGCAGCATTTTGTGTGCCCTTGGCTCAAACTAGCAACGAACGGAGTGATAAATAAATGAGATGAGTCGTTTGAGCAGCATGATTTCAAATAATTCTTCGCAACGTAAACATTATTATTTACTCGGAAAGCGTGACAAGGGCCCTGAAGCCAAGCATGTGCATTCAAGAGACTCAATTAATGTTTGTCTATTTCTCACAACCCCACGCAATCATCATATGAATCTACCTCAAGCAGCAGTTCCTTCGGGAAAAGTGTTGATGCCTCATTTTGGCTCGAGGAAGCCAAATTTAGGCATAATTTCTGCGAAGCTCCAACTTAATTAACTCATTAAAGTAGTCCACGGCCATGCTTCCTTGAACCAAGAGACTTTGCCGCATTTTGTGGGCAACGCTCGATTGAAGGCAGCTCAGAATTGCTTGATGATTTCTAACGCTTTCTCGCGCAAACGAGCGCTACTTCCATTCGTGGGGAGATTACTCTGAACTGCTTCCTTCCCTAGGCAAAATGATTATTTTTCTGGAGGGGGCATTGGCGTGCGGAATATTTATCATGGACGAGAAAAGTCTGAAAGGTTTTCGACGCAAAACCTGAAGAAGATAATGAGCGTTGGTTCTTTGCCTATGGGAATGCAGAAGCTCCGGGCACAACAAGCGGTACTTGCCAGCAAGCGTCGTGTGTACTGGAAACTGACTCGATATTTTGAATGAAAATGGACGGCATAGAAGAACTGTGCAATATGTGACTATAGCCCAATGCTAAATGTTATGTACAGTTACGAACTTCTTAAACAGATGAGTCGTGGGGAAATAATTTCTCGATGAGCTTATCGAGCACATTATTTTCTGTTTCTGACCTATTTTAGTAAGATTCTGGCAATGTGTTCCATCGCCAGTTGAAGGAGCTACGTACTGCACCTGTTATATTTCGATATGTTTATTTTAGCCATTTACTTGTTCTAGTTCATTGCATTCATTTTATTCTTAGTAAGTATCGAGATGCAGGCATTTGAAATTAATTGAAAAAGTTCATGCATAAATATGCTTAAATCATTATTATCATGTGCGTAAATTATGTAAGGTCTAGTTATCCGCTTAAAAAGGTTAGGGTGAAAATTTTCTGCAGTTTTTTTCTTTATTTTGTATGTGACTTCCAACGTAATCAATTGCAGATTCACATAGGAGACAATTAAGTAACACGAGATTCATTAGCACTAAACGTTCGTGTTCTCCAAATAAACGGGAGAAATAATTCAGGGCTGAATGTTGTAATTTCCTTTCCATCAGTTTTATCACCCACAAAGTGGGAAATCTAAGAGCGTCTTCAGAAAGACTGGTTCAATTTAGTCGGTTACAAGTACAGTATCTTCAAATTTGTTAGCGTCTCAGTTGGGTGTTAATATAAAATGCTCTTGGACATAATCTTCATACTTCTGATTGACCTGAAAATGTAGAACGCGCGATGCCGGCACGATAGCTTCGCTGCGACCTCATAACTTGGAAAGTTTTGCTTCTGTTCCACATGTTCTGTCTACTAACAGAACGGTTCGCCGAAAATTTGTGGTCTCATAAGAGTTGAATTATTTAAAAGAACAAATTTTGTAGACCGTACGGGCTGCCAATGTTGATCTATGAAGGTTTTTGGGTTCATGCCAATGAAAGGAGAGGATAGCTGGCGTAGAGCACAGGCTTACGACTGAATATGGTTCAGTTTTTTTAGAAGGGCCAATTCCTGTTGTACCTCTGCATAAAGGAGATAAAAATGAATAGCATTGACAGTGTAAGAATTACTAAAAATAGGCCGTAAGGAGATCGTTACAAGAAGTGAAAAGAAGTCTGGTGAACAAATGTTATGTAGTTTTTTACTGCAAGATCAAATTCTACGTGGATGGTAAACGTAGCAACAAGACGCTTTGAGTGAGGAATGCAAATTTGTATGTTTTCGCTATAAGTTAGCTTTCATTGAACGGAATTAAGTTAAAATTATTGCACATTATAGCAGATTTTAATAGATTCGACCTAATTTGGCAGAAAACATAATTACATGCTCTAACAGAGTGCAAATTTCTGATTAAGTAAGAGCTGAAGAGTTTGATTGAAAATTTTAGTTCTGGTGTTGAAATCGGCAACGTACTAATACTAGGATCAACAATATTTCAATTCTTCCAAGCCATGACACCACTGACAATGACTTTGTTCAGGAAGAATTGTAAAAACTCAGCTTGCAATTGAGTAATGAAGTTTCGGTATGTTGGCTTCCGTTGAGGGCAAAACGTTGCACAAGAAATTCGGAGAGCCAATCGGGTCTCAAGCAGGACGCTGATGCGAACCAGTATTTGCTATGGAGGAAATAAGGTAAGATTGTGATCTCTATACCGAATCTTATAATTGTGTAGAATATTTTATGGAACAGTCTTTTCTTAGTCTTTCATCTTTGCTCTATCGTTAAAGTTTGTGTACATGTAATGCCGCCATTTGTGTCGTTGGAGTCTGTTTGCAGCACTCACCTCTATACGTCAAGATTCATAAAATACCTTCAGAAAGGAGTTTGTAAAATATATTTTACCATTATTTTTTCTCAAGTTAAGTTGCGTTGAATTGAACAATAGCGTCAAGAACGAAACCATGACAAAAAGGGAATGTTATTATTACGGAAAAGTACATAGTTAAAACGCAGCACTTTCTTAATTCAAGTTTCATTTGCATTCCTTAATTTCGGAGTTTATTCCCTTGAAGAACTATTGATCCTTTCTTCCTTTCAATTTTTAAAAACAGGTCCCTTCAACTCCTCATTATTGAGCACGTGGTAACTACGGTATTCACGAAAGCGAATTAAGAGTTTGAACAGCTAAAAACTAAAAAATAATACAGACACCGCGTCGTTACCATTTTTTAAGCTCTTGTTAACTTTTATGTCTTAAATATGCTTCAAGTATTCACGTAATTTCTGTAGAATTCATGAGAAAAAAGCCCGCTTAACGTCTAAAATATATCTTAAAATAATATACCTAAAATATATCTTGAAATAATATATCTAAAATATGTAACATCTAATCTGCCCCAGCGTTACAGCTGCTCTACAGAATCATCATTCATTGCAGTTGGAGAAAGCTGGCAACTTCATTGACACATATGCTTTTAAAATTCAATTTACCTATTTTAGTAAAAAAAAATTGGGAAATTAATTGCTTTTGAGAGACCTATCTCATTGGGAGACTTGGTATTTGAGCCTCAGATATTTGCATCGAAATTCACGCTTTCCGAAATGTTGGCTTAAGTGGAACCATTTTCAGTTAGAAGTGCATGCTTTTAGTTACACCAGCGCAGCCGTACCTAAAATTTTAGAACTGGATGTACGCTAATGAAATGACTTAAAATTCTTTTGTTTTTTAATGAGGCCGCTGAATGATTTTAGATAATTTTCTCATTAACTTCGAGCGTTGAGAGGCTCATTAAATACTAATGGCTCCCGCGCACGTTGCATTATTGGCAGCTGAAGTTTATAAATCACCTGAGGTAACCTAGCCACCTAGCCCATTCCATCTTCTGTTGAATTGAAGGTGCTGCATCATGAAAAGGTTATATTTTCTACTAAACTAACCGTACAAATTACTACATGTCGTTGAAGATTTTCACATTCATACGTAGGGCATTTAACAAATTATTTTCATATTTTGTAGAATCATCTTCACACATTTTAAGAGAATTGAGATGTCCTGAGAATTAAACTGTGCTCTAACAGAATTAAAAAAATATTTTAACTATTCAAGAGTTGGGAGTCAATGAAATATCGGCGTCTTCTTAAGCCGTAAAAATTAAATGTGACACGATAAATATTTAGTTGTCGAAATTCCAAAGTGCCTCATGCTCTTTATATTCTTCTTACAAATATGTCCAGAAACTCAAGGGAAACATATAATATCTTTAGAAACGAAATTATCTTTCAGAAACGGAACTGATTTAGTTGCAGGTCCACGAGGAAGATACAGATTAATTATTAGCGGGCTCATTGACAAGCTCGCAATGCTTCATTACGGGCGTATTATTAAAATTAGCCTCATTGCTGTAAGGGAATGGCCATGAGCTAAGCTTCTTTAGCAACATCGCACAACTTAAAATTGCTGGTTTTGTATCATAGATGAACAAATACACGGGAATATATGTATGTCTATCAAACAAGAATGTGAGTCTGGTATCTAATGCGCATGACGGGATCATTCTACTGTACATGCTGCACTGTACGCCTGAGCTTCATTGGGTCCAGATGAATGAATTGAGATTTCAGGTCGGTGAGTAATTTCAAATTCTGACACACTGCTTTCAGAAACTTTCTATTCACGTGATATTCCTCTTACAAGAATGTTCTTTACTGGATCGTAACTGGACTAAATTTAGGAATTGAAAGCACAGTTTTGGAGGAGCTGAAGCTA